>CM051243.1:196875761-197008261 GCA_027917425.1 Gastrophryne carolinensis
AGAAGTCTATGGGAACACACAGCAAACGCAGCCCTATAGAAGTCTATGGGAACGCACAGCAAACGCAGCCCTATAGAAGTCTATAGGAACGCACAGCAAACTCAGCCCTATGGAAGTCTATGGGAATGCAAGCCAAACGCAAATAAAACACAAAGCACTGCGTTAAAAATGCATTTGCGTCGTGCACTTATTGATAAATAGAAAGCCATGCGACATCTGTTTTTTTTTAATTCTTGGCCATTGCTAGAAATGCAAACGCAGGTCGAGCGCCAGTAAAACACACCGCAAATTCAACCCAAAAACGCGGCACTTCCCACATGTGCAGAGGTGTTATTCTATGGCGGCTGCGTTTTGCCTGCGCTTGCAGCGCACTTGGTATCTACAGAGCAACTGCAGCTAAACCAGGGGGAACAATATCCAAACGCACAGCAAACGCAGCCCTATAGAAGTCTATGGGAACTCACAGCAAACACAGCACGAAAACGCACAGCGCCATGATGCGATTATTTCTAGAGGAAAGTGGGGCATCCCGGGAATATTGAGGAACAGGACGCAGGGCGATTGGAATGACATCACAGGAAGAATCGCAGGAAACGCACAGAAGACAGGAAGCGCTGTCAGGATTTGTTGGCTTCCTCTTTCTGCGATTCGTCTGCAGCTTCCTAATCCAAGAATGAAATGGAGCCCGGCTCCTCCACCCCCCTATACCTCCCAACATTTCAGGGTGCAAAAGAGGGACAATATGTAAATGAAGCCACGCCCCTCACTGAGGGATGGATGAAGCCACGCCCCCTCATTGAGAGATGGATGAAGACACGCCCCCTCATTGAGAGATGGATGAAGCCACGCCTCCTCATTGAGGGGTGCATGAAGCCACGCCTCCTTATTGAGGGATGGATGAAGCCACGCCCCCTCATTGAGAGATGATGAAGCCACGCCTCCTCATTGAGGGATGGATGAAGCCACGCCCCCTCATTGAGGGATGGATAGGAGATACATTGTAACAGTTACAACAATAGAAACACTTTGAATAGGCAAATGAATAATTTATTGCTGCAGATCTGCATGTTATACCTCAAAGAGGGACAATATGTAAATGAGGCCACACCCCTCATTGAGGAATGATTGAAGCCACGCCCCCTCATTGAACGGGGGACCGCTGGAAGGAGAGCGCCAACTGCCCCATTTATATGACTTTATTAGCATTCTGTTCTTGTTCTGTTTTAATATTAAGCTAATTATTTTTATTTTGGAAAAATAGTGTATGCGGATTGCTTCTTTTTAAGTATTTTAGCATTATAATGTCTGTTAAGGTATTTTCTTTTTTATATAATATATATATATATATATATATATATATATATATATATATTATTTAGTAGTTGTGTTCTAATAATTATTAATCATAAATAATAATATTATTGAGAAAAATGAGGGTGACGTATGTATGTAATGATGATAATAATAACAAAATATGCAATAACGGTAATAATAATGTTTTATTTTTATGTTTTTTTTATGCTTTATCATAATATTATTTTATTATGAATAATAAGAAAAATAATAATATTTGTTTTTAATTTTAAAGCTTGCTATTGTGATATTTTATTTTATAAAATAATATTTAAAAAAATAATACAACTACTATTATTATTATTATTATTGTTAATAACGTTTTCTTGTCTGATACTAAAAACTGATAACATTAATAATATTAAAAATCATCAGAAAATGTATTTAATTTATGAATATTAGTAATATTTAGCTAATTATTAATGTTTTGGTACAATCATTTATGCGGACTGCTTCTTTTTATTCTAATATCTGTTAAGGTACTGCCTTTTTAATATATTTCTTAAAAATAGAATTTGTTTTAAGCAGTTGTGTTATTAATAATTAATCATCATAAATAATAATATTATTGATAATGAGGGTGATGTATGTAATCATGATAATAATAACAGCGTATGCAATAACAATAATGTTTTATATTTTTTAATGCTTTATTATAATAATATTATTAATAATAATAATAATATTTGTTTTTAATTTTAACGCATGCTATTGTGATATTTTATTTTATAAAATAATTAAAAAAAAATAATACAGCTATTATTATTAATTGTTAATAACGTTTTCTTGTCAGATACTGAAAACTGATAACATTAATAATATTAAAAACCATCAATGTATTTAATGTATGAATATTAGTAAGTAATATTGCAATTATTATTAATAAAAATAATAATAATGTGAAAAAGGGGGGGGGGCTGAAATCTGACTTTGTGATTTTGTGTTGTGTTTACGGTGTTTTTTCTTGTCAGTAAACAATAAAATTACTAATAATGCACTAGCAGAACGTGTATTTCATGGTTGAACTAAGTAATTAATTAATATATTATTATAATACACTGAAGAAGTACATCAGCCAGGATTTTCACTGCAATTTGGGATGCCCTGCTGGGAGTGTCCCCACAGATCACCCAGGAAAATCACCTTTAAGCCAATGAGTGCTAATGAACCGAATGGGGCCCCAAACAGAGGAGTGCTGGGGATGCGGCTCAGAGAAGAGGTAAAAAATCGGGTGATCTGGGGGGTTTCACATGGTGGGGTATCCCAATTGGGGAGTGGTACTTGGACGGCAATGGAGTCTTTAAACTTCAGGGCCTCCGATGTTCCTCTTCAAATATTAATAATAATAATAATAATAATAATAAATGTAATAACAATAAAAATAAATACAAAGAATATATGTAAACATAAGGTATGTAATAATACTAATATTATTATAATAATATATGTAATAACAATGATGTATTTAATGCTAAAAATAATGCATGTAATAATAATTATTATAGTAATATTAATGATAAATGTATTAATAATATTAAAGTATGTTATAATAAAATAATATATTTATAATTATTAATAATGATAATAATGTATGTAACAATAAGATTGTATTTATTATTATTATTAATAAAGAATAATGTATGAATGGTAATAATATATTAATGATTATTAAATAATGATAATAATGTATGTAATGGTAAGAATATATTTACTATATTTATAACAACAACAACATATGAGATGCAAATACAAATAAAAATAATACATGATTATTATTAACGATAGTAATTAGTAAATAATGAGAATATATTTATTAATAATAATATTAATAATAATAATATTAGCATCAGTATAGCAACTAGATAGCGGGAGGAGGAAATGCTGGGCCTTGTAGTGCGCCCGGGGCTTGGTTTGGGGTCTATAGCGATTAGATAGCGAGGGAGGAGGCCATGCTGGGCCTTGTAGTGCGCCCGGGGCTTGGTTTGGGGTCTACAGTGATTAGATAGCGGGAGGAGGCCATGCTGGGCCTTGTAGTGCGCCCGGGGCTTGGTTTGGGGTCTATAGTGATTAGATAGCGGGAGGAAGAGGCCATGCTGGGCCTTGTAGTGCGCCCGGGGAAATCTCAGTAGCGTCCTGACAGAGGCCGGGGTGGGGACCAATAGCTGAGGCGGCGGTGCGTCACGTGACGCTGGGCGGGCCACGCCTTCTGGTAAGCCGGAGAGAGGGGGAGGGGCTTGCCGCCGGTGACGTAGGGCGTGACGTGTGTTGCCGAGGCGCTGACAGGAGAGGGGACGGCGGGACTCCGGCTGCTGCTGCCGTGGCGAGAGGTGAGGCGGGAAATGGCGGGTGCGGGGTGACCCGGGCGGGTGAGGTGACCCGAGGCGGGTGGGTACCGGATGGAGGCCGCCATGATACTGCGGCCCGGGGGGGAGGGGAGGCCAGACCGGAAACAGGGGCTGACAGGGTGGGGTTACCATGGTGACCAGAGGAAAGGGGCTCCCAGGGTGCTTCACTGTCATGGAATGTGGAGGTGACACCTAAGGAAAGGGGTGACCCGGGAAGGGGCGGGGCCCAGAGAGGTGACACCTATGGGGGCGGTGACACAGATTAGGGTGCTGGGCGACACAGGTTAGGGCGCTGGGCGTCACAAGGCAAAGATGGCGCTGGGCGACACAGGTTAGGGCGCTGGGCGTCACAAGGCAAAGACGGCGCTGGGCGACACAGGTTAGGGCGCTGGGCGACACAGGTTAGGGCGCTGGGCGTCAGAAGGCAAAGACGGCGCTGGGTGACACAGGTTAGGGCGCTGGGCGTCACAGGTTAGGGCGCTGGGCGACACAAGGCAAAGACGGCGCTGGGCGACACAGGTTAGGGCGCTGGGCGACACAGGTTAGGGCGCTGGGCGTCACAGGTTAGGGCGCTGGGCGACACAGGTTAGGGCGCTGGGCGACACAGGTTAGGGCGCTGGGCGTCACAGGTTAGGGCGCTGGGCGTCACAGGTTAGGGCGCTGGGCGTCACAGGTTAGGGCACTGGGCGACACAAGGCAAAGACGGCGCTGGGCGACACAGGTTAGGGCACTGGGCGACACAAGGCAAAGACGGCGCTGGGCGACACAGGTTAGGGCGCTGGGCGACACAGGTTAGGGCGCTGGGCGACACAAGGCAAAGACGGCGCTGGGCGACACAGGTTAGGGCGCTGGGCGACACAGGTTAGGGCGCTGGGCGACACAGGTTAGGGCGCTGGGCGTCACAGGTTAGGGCGCTGGGCGTCACAGGTTAGGGCGCTGGGCGTCACAGGTTAGGGCACTGGGCGACACAAGGCAAAGACGGCGCTGGGCGACACAGGTTAGGGCGCTGGGCGACACAGGTTAGGGCGCTGGGCGTCACAGGTTAGGGCGCTGGGCGTCACAGGTTAGGGCGCTGGGCGTCACAGGTTAGGGCGCTGGGCGACACAGGTTAGGGCGCTGGGCGACACAGGTTAGGGCGCTGGGCGTCACAAGGCAAAGACGGCGCTGGGTGACACAGATTAGGGTGCTGGGCGTCACAGATTAGGGCGCTGGGCGACACAGGTTAGGGTGCTGGGCGGCACAGGTTAGGGCGCTGGGCGACACAGGTTAGGGCGCTGGGCGACACAGGTTAGGGCGCTGGGCGTCACAGATTAGGGCGCTGGGCGACACAGGTTAGGGTGCTGGGCGTCACAGATTAGGGCGCTGGGCGACACAGGTTAGGGTGCTGGGCGACACAGGTTAGGGCGCTGGGGCGTCACAGATTAGGGCGCTGGGCGACACAGGTTAGGGCGCTGGGCGTCACAGATTAGGGCGCTGGGCGACACAGGTTAGGGCGCTGGGCGACACAGGTTAGGGCGCTGGGCGTCACAGGTTAGGGCGCTGGGCGTCACAGGTTAGGGTGCTGGGCGACACAGGTTAGGGCGCTGGGCGTCACAGGTTAGGGCACTGGGCGACACAGGTTAGGGTGCTGGGCGACACAGGTTAGGGCGCTGGGCGTCACAGGTTAGGGCACTGGGCGACACAGGTTAGGGTGCTGGCGACACAGGTTAGGGTGCTGGGCGACACAGGTTAGGGCGCTGGGCGACACAGGTTAGGGTGCTGGGCGACACAGGTTAGGGCGCTGGGCGACACAGGTTAGGGCGCTGGGCGTCACAAGGCAAAGACGGCGCTGGGTGACACAGATTAGGGTGCTGGGCGTCACAGATTAGGGCGCTGGGCGTCACAGGTTAGGGCGCTGGGCGACACAGGTTAGGGCGCTGGGCGACACAGGTTAGGGCGCTGGGCGACACAGGTTAGGGCGCTGGGCGACACAGGTTAGGGCGCTGGGCGACACAGGTTAGGGCGCTGGGCGACACAGGTTAGGGCGCTGGGCGACACAGGTTAGGGCGCTGGGCGACACAGGTTAGGGCGCTGGGCGGCACAGGTTAGGGCGCTGGGCGGCACAGGTTAGGGTGCTGGGCGACACAGGTTAGGGTGCTGGGCGACACAGGTTAGGGTGCTGGCGACACAGGTTAGGGTGCTGGGCGACACAGGTTAGGGTGCTGGGCGACACAGGTTAGGGCGCTGGGCGACACAGGTTAGGGCGCTGGGCGTCACAAGGCAAAGACGGCGCTGGGTGACACAGATTAGGGTGCTGGGCGTCACAGATTAGGGCGCTGGGCGTCACAAGGCAAAGACGGCGCTGGGTGACACAGATTAGGGTGCTGGGCGTCACAGATTAGGGCGCTGGGCGACACAGGTTAGGGCGCTGGGCGACACAGGTTAGGGCGCTGGGCGACACAGGTTAGGGCGCTGGGCGACACAGGTTAGGGCGCTGGGCGACACAGGTTAGGGCGCTGGGCGACACAGGTTAGGGCGCTGGGCGACACAGGTTAGGGCGCTGGGTGTCACAGGTTAGGGCGCTGGGTGTCACAGGTTAGGGCGCTGGGCGTCACAGGTTAGGGCGCTGGGCGTCACAGGTTAGGGCGCTGGGCGACACAGGTTAGGGCGCTGGGCGACACAGGTTAGGGCGCTGGGCGACACAGGTTAGGGCGCTGGGCGTCACAGGTTAGGGCGCTGGGCGTCACAGGTTAGGGCGCTGGGCGACACAGGTTAGGGCGCTGGGCGTCACAGGTTAGGGCGCTGGGCGACACAGGTTAGGGCGCTGGGGCGTCACAAGGCAAAGACGGCGCTGGGCGACACAGGTTAGGGCGCTGGGCGACACAGGTTAGGGCGCTGGGCGTCAGAAGGCAAAGACGGCGCTGGGTGACACAGGTTAGGGCGCTGGGCGACACAGGTTAGGGCGCTGGGCGACACAGGTTAGGGCGCTGGGTGTCACAGGTTAGGGCGCTGGGCGTCACAGGTTAGGGCGCTGGGCGTCACAGGTTAGGGCGCTGGGCGACACAGGTTAGGGCGCTGGGCGACACAGGTTAGGGCGCTGGGCGTCACAGGTTAGGGCGCTGGGCGTCACAGGTTAGGGCGCTGGGCGACACAGGTTAGGGCGCTGGGCGTCACAGGTTAGGGCGCTGGGCGACACAGGTTAGGGCGCTGGGCGTCACAAGGCAAAGACGGCGCTGGGCGACACAGGTTAGGGCGCTGGGCGACACAGGTTAGGGCGCTGGGCGTCAGAAGGCAAAGACGGCGCTGGGTGACACAGGTTAGGGCGCTGGGCGACACAGGTTAGGGCGCTGGGCGACACAGGTTAGGGCGCTGGGCGTCAGAAGGCAAAGACGGCGCTGGGTGACACAGGTTAGGGCGCTGGGCGTCACAGGTTAGGGCGCTGGGCGACACAAGGCAAAGACGGCGCTGGGCGACACAGGTTAGGGCGCTGGGCGACACAGGTTAGGGCGCTGGGCGTCACAGGTTAGGGCGCTGGGCGTCACAGGTTAGGGCGCTGGGCGTCACAGGTTAGGGCACTGGGCGACACAAGGCAAAGACGGCGCTGGGCGACACAGGTTAGGGCGCTGGGCGACACAGGTTAGGGCGCTGGGCGTCACAGGTTAGGGCGCTGGGCGTCACAGGTTAGGGCGCTGGGCGTCACAGGTTAGGGCGCTGGGCGACACAGGTTAGGGCGCTGGGCGACACAAGGCAAAGACGGCGCTGGGCGACACAGGTTAGGGCGCTGGGCGTCACAAGGCAAAGACGAGCGCTGGGCGTCACAAGGCAAAGACGGCGCTGGGTGACACAGATTAGGGTGCTGGGCGTCACAGATTAGGGCGCTGGGCGTCACAGATTAGGGCGCTGGGCGGCACAGGTTAGGGCGCTGGGCGACACAGGTTAGGGCGCTGGGCGACACAGGTTAGGGCGCTGGGCGACACAGGTTAGGGCGCTGGGCGTCACAGATTAGGGCGCTGGGCGACACAGGTTAGGGTGCTGGGCGTCACAGGTTAGGGCGCTGGGCGTCACAGGTTAGGGCGCTGGGCGTCACAGGTTAGGGCGCTGGGCGTCACAGGTTAGGGCGCTGGGCGTCACAGGTTAGGGTGCTGGGCGACACAGGTTAGGGTGCTGGGCGACACAGGTTAGGGCGCTGGGCGACAGGTTAGGGCGCTGGGCGTCACAAGGCAAAGACGGCGCTGGGTGACACAGATTAGGGTGCTGGGCGTCACAGATTAGGGCGCTGGGCGTCACAGGTTAGGGTGCTGGGCGACACAGGTTAGGGCGCTGGGCGACACAGGTTAGGGCGCTGGGCGTCACAGATTAGGGCGCTGGGCGACACAGGTTAGGGTGCTGGGCGGCACAGATTAGGGCGCTGGGCGACACAGGTTAGGGCGCTGGGCGTCACAGATTAGGGCGCTGGGCGTCACAAGGCAAAGACGGCGCTGGGCGACACAGGTTAGGGCGCTGGGCGACACAGATTAGGGCGCTGGGCGACACAGGTTAGGGCGCTGGGCGACACAGGTTAGGGTGCTGGGCGGCACAGGTTAGGGTGCTGGGCGACACAGGTTAGGGCGCTGGGCGACACAGGTTAGGGCGCTGGGCGACACAGGTTAGGGCGCTGGGCGACACAGGTTAGGGCGCTGGGCGACACAGGTTAGGGCGCTGGGCGACACAGGTTAGGGCGCTGGGCGACACAGGTTAGGGCGCTGGGCGACACAGGTTAGGGCGCTGGGCGACACAGGTTAGGGCGCTGGGCGACACAGGTTAGGGCGCTGGGCGACACAGGTTAGGGCGCTGGGCGACACAGGTTAGGGCGCTGGGCGACACAGGTTAGGGCGCTGGGCGACACAGGTTAGGGCGCTGGGCGACACAGGTTAGGGCGCTGGGCGACACAGGTTAGGGCGCTGGGCGACACAGGTTAGGGCGCTGGGCGACACAGGTTAGGGCGCTGGGCGACACAGGTTAGGGCGCTGGGCGAGACAGGTTAGGGCGCTGGGCGACACAGGTTAGGGTGCTGGGCGACACAGGTTAGGGCGCTGGGTGTCACGAGGGCCAAGACGGGGCGCTGGGTGTCACGAGGGCCAAGACGGGGCGCCAGGTGGGGTGACTCAGGGTAGAGACGGGTGGTGGGTGACGTATAGACTGGGGCCTGGCTGGTTGGGTGATCCAGGGGAGTATAGTGACACAGATTGGGGTGCTGGGTGACACATAGGGGCTGATTCAGAGCCAGGTGAAAATTTACACCCGGTAGACAATGAAAGTGAATGGCAGTTTTCTCTCCTAAGAAAGGAGTGAGAATTCTCACCTGTCTCTGAATCGACCCCATAGCGGTGGATTAGTCTGGGATTTTGGGGCGACACAGAAGCTGGAATCTGGTCATGTGACATGGGGCCCTGCTGGGGTAAGAGTTACATGCGCTTTTTCGTGATTCTGATTGGCTGCTTGGTGTGATGTCACCTTATTGAATAATTAGGGTGGTGATCACACGCTGCCTGTGTCATGTCCAGTGTCTGAGCTTTGCACCATCCACATTGTATTCCATTTAGCCTGTGGCTGTGTCTGTGCCGGGCGTGTGTCTGGCTGCGTCACTGTGTCTGATGCTGTTGTGGAGACCCGGCTGTGCCACAGAATAGTGTGCATGGTGACAATGCATGCTCAGCCATCCCTAATATTGTCTGCCCCCCGGAGGGGTCCCTGTTTGGCTGTGTGCCCCCCGGAGGGGTCCCTGTTTGGCTGTGTGCCCCCTGGAGGGGTCCCTGTTTGGCTGTGTGCCCCCTGGAGGGGTCCCTGTTTGGCTGTGTGCCCCCTGGAGGGGTCCCTGTTTGGCTGTGTGCCCCCTGGAGGGGTCCCTGTTTGGCTGTGTGCCCCCTGGAGGGGTCCCTGTTTGGCTTTGTGCCCCCGGCGGGGTCCCTGTTTGGCTGTGTGCCCCGGGGAGGGGGGGGTCCCTGTTTGGCTGTGTGCCCCCGGCGGGGTCCCTGTTTGGCTGTGTGCCCCGGGGAGGGGGGGTCCCTGTTTGGCTGTGTACCCCCGGCGGGGTCCCTGTTTGGCTGTGTGCCCCGGGGAGGGGAGGTCCCTGTTTGGCTGTGTGCTCCCCAGAGGGCTCCCTGTTTGGCTGTGTGCTCCCCGGAGGGGTCCCGGTTTGGCTGTGCGCTCCCCGGAGGGGTCCCCGTTTGGCTGTGTGCTCCCCGGAGGGGTCCCGGTTTGGCTGTGCGCTCCCCGGAGGGGTCCCCGTTTGGCTGTGTGCTCCCCGGAGGGGTCCCGGTTTGGCTGTGCGCTCCCCGGAGGGGTCCCGGTTTGGCTGTGCGCTCCCCGGAGGGGTCCCGGTTTGGCTGTGTGCTCCCCGGAGGGGTCCCGGTTTGGCTGTGCGCTCCCCGGAGGGGTCCCCGTTTGGCTGTGTGCTCCCCGGAGGGGTCCCGGTTTGGCTGTGCGCTCCCCGGAGGGGTCCCTGTTTGGCTGTGTGCTCCCCGGAGGGGTCCCCGTTTGGCTGTGTGCTCCCCGGAGGGGTCCCCGTTTGGCTGTGTGCTCCCCGGAGGGCTCCCTGTTTGGCTGTGTGCTTCCCGGAGGGGTCCCTGTTTGGCTGTGTGCTCCCCGGAGGGGTCCCTGTTTGGCTGTGTGCTCCCCGGAGGGGTCCCTGTTTGGCTGTGTGCTCCCTGGAGGGGTCCCTGTTTGGCTGTGTGCTCCCTGGAGGGGTCCCTGTTTGGCTGTGTGCTCCCTGGAGGGGTCCCTGTTTGGCTGTGTGCTCCCCGGAGGGGTCCCTGTTTGGCTGTGTGCCCCCCGGAGGGGTCCCTGTGTGGCTGTGTGCTCCCCGGAGGGGTCCCTGTTTGGCTGTGTGCTCCCCGGAGGGGTCCCTGTTTGGCTGTGTGCTCCCCGGAGGGGTCCCTGTTTGGCTGTGTGCTCCCCGGAGGGGTCCCTGTTTGGCTGTGTGCTCCCCGGAGGGGTCCCTGTTTGGCTGTGTGCTCCCCGGAGGGGTCCCCGTTTGGCTGTGTGCTCCCCGGAGGGGTCCCGGTTTGGCTGTGCGCTCCCCGGAGGGGTCCCCGTTTGGCTGTGCGCTCCCCGGAGGGGTCCCCGTTTGGCTGTGTGCTCCCCGGAGGGCTCCCTGTTTGGCTGTGTGCTCCCCGGAGGGGTCCCTGTTTGGCTGTGCGCTCCCCGGAGGGGTCCCCGTTTGGCTGTGTGCTCCCCGGAGGGGTCCCCGTTTGGCTGTGTGCTCCCCGGAGGGGTCCCTGTTTGGCTGTGTGCTCCCCGGAGGGGTCCCTGTTTGGCTGTGTGCGCCTCGGGGGGGGGGGGTCCCTGTTTGGCTGTGTGCTCCCCGGAGGGTTTCCTGTTTGGCTGTGTGCTCCCCGGAGGGGTCCCTGTTTGGCTGTGTGCCCCCCGGAGGGGTCCCTGTTTGGCTGTGGGCTCCCCGGAGGGGTCCCCGTTTGGCTGTGTGCTCCCCGGAGGGGTCCCTGTTTGGCTGTGTGCTCCCCGGAGGGGTCCCTGTTTGGCTGTGTGCTCCCCGGAGGGGTCCCTGTTTGGCTGTGCGGAGGGGTCCCTGTTTGGCTGTGCGCCCCCAGAGGGGTCCCTGTTTGGCTGTGTGCTCCCCGGAGGGGTCCCTGTTTCGCTGTGCGGAGGGGTCCCTGTTTCGCTGTGCGGAGGGGTCCCTGTTTGGCTGTGTGCCCCGGGGGGGGGGGGGTCCCTGTTTGGCTGTGTGGCCCCCGGAGGGGTCCCTGTTTGGCTGTGTGCTCCCCGGAGGGGTCCCTGTTTCGCTGTGTGGAGGGGTCCCTGTTTGGCTGTGTGCTCCCCGGAGGGGCCCCTGTTTGGCTGTGCGGAGGGGTCCCTGTTTGGCTGTGCGGAGGGGTCCCTGTTTGGCTGTGCGGAGGGGTCCCTGTTTTGCTGTGCGGAGGGGTCCCTGTTTGGCTGTGTGCCCCGGGGGGGGGGGTCCCTGTTTGGCTGTGTGCGCCCCGTGGGGTCCCTGTTTGGCTGTGTGCCCCCCGGAGGGGTCCCTGTTTGGCTGTGCGGAGGGGTCCCTGTTTGGCTGTGCGGAGGGGTCCCTGTTTGGCTGTGCGGAGGGGTCCCTGTTTTGCTGTGCGGAGGGGTCCCTGTTTGGCTGTGTGCCCCGGGGGGGGGGGGGGGGGTCCCTGTTTCGCTGTGCGGAGGGGTCCCTGTTTGGCTGTGTGCCCCGGGGGGGGGGGGGGGTCCCTGTTTGGCTGTGTGCGCCCCGTGGGGTCCCTGTTTGGCTGTGTGCCCCCCGGAGGGGTCCCTGTTTCGCTGTGCGGAGGGGTCCCTGTTTGGCTGTGTGCCCCGGGGGGGGGGGGGGGTCCCTGTTTCGCTGTGCGGAGGGGTCCCTGTTTGGCTGTGTGCCCCCCGGAGGGGTCCCTGTTTGGCTGTGTGCCCCCCGGAGGGGTCCCGGTTTGGCTGTGTGCCCCCCGGAGGGGTCCCGGTTTGGCTGTGTGCCCCCCGGAGGGGTCCCGGTTTGGCTGTGTGCCCCCCGGAGGGGTCCCTGTTTGGCTGTGTGCCCCCCGGAGGGGTCCCTGTTTGGCTGTGTGCCCCCCGGAGGGGTCCCTGTTTGGCTGTGTGCCCCCCGGAGGGGTCCCTGTTTGGCTGTGTGCCCCCCGGAGGGGTCCCGGTTTGGCTGTGTGCTCCCCGGAGGGGTCCCTGTTTGGCTGTGTGCTCCCTGTGGGGGTCCCGGTTTGGCTGTGTGCCCCCCGGAGGGGTCCCTGTTTGGCTGTGTGCCCCCCGGAGGGGTCCCCGTTTGGCTGTGTGCTCCCCGGAGGGGTCCCCGTTTGGCTGTGTGCTCCCCGGAGGGGTCCCCGTTTGGCTGTGCTCCCTGTGGGGGTCCCGGTTTGGCTGTGTGCCCCCCGGAGGGGTCCCTGTTTGGCTGTGTACCCCCGGGGAGGGGTCCCTGTTTGGCTGTGTGCCCCCCGGAGGGGTCCCGGTTTGGCTGTGTGCCCCCCGGAGGGGTCCCTGTTTGACTGTGTGCCCCCCGGAGGGGTCCCTGTTTGGCTGTGTGCCCCCCGGAGGGGTCCCTGTTTGGCTGTGTGCCCCCCGGAGGGGTCCCTGTTTGGCTGTGTGCCCCCCGGAGGGGTCCCTGTTTGGCTGTGTGCCCCCCGGAGGGGTCCCTGTTTGGCTGTGTACCCCCGGGGAGGGGTCCCTGTTTGGCTGTGTGCCCCCCGGAGGGGTCCCGGTTTGGCTGTGTGCCCCCCGGAGGGGTCCCGGTTTGGCTGTGTGCCCCCCGGAGGGGTCCCTGTTTGGCTGTGTGCCCCCCGGAGGGGTCCCTGTTTGGCTGTGTGCCCCCCGGAGGGGTCCCTGTTTGGCTGTGTGCCCCCCGGAGGGGTCCCTGTTTGGCTGTGTGCCCCCCGGAGGGGTCCCTGTTTGGCTGTGTGCCCCCCGGAGGGGTCCCTGTTTGGCTGTGTGCCCCCCGGAGGGGTCCCTGTTTGGCTGTGTGCTCCCCGGAGGGGTCCCTGTTTGGCTGTGTGCTCCCCGGAGGGGTCCCCGTTTGGCTGTGCTCCCTGTGGGGGTCCCGGTTTGGCTGTGTGCCCCCCGGAGGGGTCCCTGTTTGGCTGTGTGCCCCCCGGAGGGGTCCCTGTTTGGCTGTGTACCCCCGGGGAGGGGTCCCTGTTTGGCTGTGTGCCCCCCGGAGGGGTCCCGGTTTGGCTGTGTGCCCCCCGGAGGGGTCCCTGTTTGACTGTGTGCCCCCCGGAGGGGTCCCTGTTTGGCTGTGTGCCCCCCGGAGGGGTCCCTGTTTGGCTGTGTGCCCCCCGGAGGGGTCCCTGTTTGGCTGTGTGCCCCCCGGAGGGGTCCCTGTTTGGCTGTGTGCCCCCCGGAGGGGTCCCTGTTTGGCTGTGTACCCCCGGGGAGGGGTCCCTGTTTGGCTGTGTGCCCCCTGGAGGGGTCCCTGTTTGGCTGTGTGCCCCCCGGAGGGGTCCCTGTTTGGCTGTGTGCCCCCCGGAGGGGTCCCTGTTTGGCTGTGTGCTCCCCGGAGGGGTCCCGGTTTGGCTGTGTGCCCCCCGGAGGGGTCCCGGTTTGGCTGTGTGCCCCCCGGAGGGGTCCCTGTTTGGCTGTGTGCCCCCCGGAGGGGTCCCTGTTTGGCTGTGTGCTCCCCGGAGGGGTCCCTGTTTGGCTGTGTGCTCCCCGGAGGGGTCCCTGTTTGGCTGTGTGCCCCCCGGAGGGGTCCCTGTTTGGCTGTGTGCTCCCCGGAGGGGTCCCTGTTTGGCTGTGTGCTCCCCGGAGGGGTCCCTGTTTGGCTGTGTGCTCCCCGGAGGGGTCCCTGTTTGGCTGTGTGCCCCCCGGAGGGGTCCCTGTTTGGCTGTGTGCCCCCCGGAGGGGTCCCTGTTTGGCTGTGTGCCCCCCGGAGGGGTCCCTGTTTGGCTGTGTGCTCCCCGGAGGGGTCCCTGTTTGGCTGTGTGCCCCCCGGAGGGGTCCCTGTTTGGCTGTGTGCCCCCCGGAGGGGTCCCTGTTTGGCTGTGTGCCCCCCGGAGGGGTCCCTGTTTGGCTGTGTGCCCCCCGGAGGGGTCCCTGTTTGGCTGTGTGCTCCCCGGAGGGGTCCCTGTTTGGCTGTGTGCTCCCCGGAGGGGTCCCTGTTTGGCTGTGTGCTCCCCGGAGGGGTCCCTGTTTGGCTGCGTGCGCCTCGGGGGGGGGGGGTCCCTGTTTGGCTGTGTGCTCCCCGGAGGGGTCCCTGTTTGGCTGCGTGCGCCTCGGGGGGGGGGGGGGTCCCTGTTTGGCTGTGTGCTCCCCGGAGGGGTCCCTGTTTGGCTGCGTGCGCCTCGGGGGGGGGGGGTCCCTGTTTGGCTGTGTGCTCCCCGGAGGGGTCCCTGTTTGGCTGTGTGCTCCCCGGAGGGGTCCCGGTTTGGCTGTGTGCTCCCCGGAGGGGTCCCTGTTTGGCTGTGTGCTCCCCGGAGGGGTCCCGGTTTGGCTGTGTGCTCCCCGGAGGGGTCCCTGTTTGGCTGTGTGCTCCCCGGAGGGGTCCCTGTTTGGCTGTGTGCCCCGGGGGGGTTCCTGTTTGGCTGTGTGCCCCGGGGGGGTTCCTGTTTGGCTGTGTGCCCCGGGGGGGTTCCTGTTTGGCTGTGTGCCCCGGGGGGGGTTCCTGTTTTGCCGCGTGCCCCATTGCACTGTGATCCCTCGTATTAACTGGTTAGAGAAGCTGATAGAAAGCTGGGCCGGGATTCTGGGTCATCGGAGGTCCCGCTGGTTGAGGACTTTGCATCTTGTAAGTCGGGTGATAATGGCGGCTGTGGAAGGTGTGGCGCTGAGTGCTGGCGTCTTGCTGGGCGGTTACTATGACGACACGGCTATAAATTCCTTATGTTGGAGGAGCTCGGCTCTTGCTGTGTTATTTAGGGTGACCCCGAAACCTGACCTTCAAGCCTCTGCAGTGTCATGTGGGGACTGGCTTCCGTTTCTCAGGCTTCCTGGACCCGGGTGTCAGACTGTCAGACGTTGGGCTCACTTAACCCGGACCTTCAGCAAGATTCATTGAAAAGCCCAAACCCTTATCAAACGATTCCCCAGCATATAAAATTTATATATTTTAAGTTTTTAGTCACTTACTTATTATTCCCCCCCCCCCCCCCCCCCCCCACTGGGCTGCAACTCTGTTCAGGACTTTAGGATACGGGCGCCGCAATCTTGACCCAAAAGCATCATACATACTGAGGAGAGGAGAGCAGGATAAAGTGCAGGGGGCGGGGTTATAGCTGTGCTTTGCTCAGACAGAGCAGAGCTAGGGTCAGGAAAAGGTCAGCAATCCCAGAATGCAGAGCAGCACAGTTCCTTCCTTTTTGCAGGCTGCCTGATGCTCCATGAGCTGCTATCTTGGATGTTTAAAGGCTCATAACATGCAGTAGATGCACAGCAATCTGTATGTACAGGGTGTGGGAAACATATAAGATAGGCTCTTATTCAGGGTGAAGGTCCGGATTAATGTGAGCAATCTGTATGTACAGGGTGTGAGAAACATATAAGATAGGCTCTTATTCAGGGTGAGGGTCCGGATTAATGTGAGCAATCTGTATGTACAGGGTGTGGGAAACATATAAGATAGGCTCTTATTCAGGGTGAAGGTCCGGATTTATGTGGGCAATCTGTATGTACAGGGTGTGGGAAACATATAAGATAGGCTCTTATTCAGGGTGAAGGTCCGGATTTATGTGGGCAATCTGTATGTACAGGGTGTGGGAAACATATAAGATAGGCTCTTATTCAGGGTGAAGGTCCGGATTAATGTGAGCAATCTGTATGTACAGGGTGTGGGAAACATATAAGGTAGACTCTTATTCAGGGTGAGGGTCCGGATTAATGTGAGCAATCTGTATGTACAGGGTGTGGGAAACATATAAGATAGGCTCTTATTCAGGGTGAGGGTCCGGATTAATGTGGACAATCTGTATGTACAGGGGGGAAACATATAAGATAGGCTCTTATTCAGGGTGAGGGTCCGGATTAATGTGAGCAATCTGTATGTACAGGGTGTGGGAAACATATAAGATAGGCTCTTATTCAGGGTGAAGGTCCGGATTTATGTGGGCAATCTGTATGTACAGGGTGTGGGAAACATATAAGATAGGCTCTTATTCAGGGTGAAGGTCCGGATTTATGTGGGCAATCTGTATGTACAGGGTGTGGGAAACATATAAGATAGGCTCTTATTCAGGGTGAAGGTCCGGATTAATGTGAGCAATCTGTATGTACAGGGTGTGGGAAACATATAAGGTAGACTCTTATTCAGGGTGAGGGTCCGGATTAATGTGAGCAATCTGTATGTACAGGGTGTGGGAAACATATAAGATAGGCTCTTATTCAGGGTGAGGGTCCGGATTAATGTGGACAATCTGTATGTACAGGGGGGAAACATATAAGATAGGCTCTTATTCAGGGTGAGGGTCCGGATTAATGTGAGCAATCTGTATGTACAGGGTGTGGGAAACATATAAGATAGGCTCTTATTCAGGGTGAGGGTCCGGATTAATGTGGACAATCTGTATGTACAGGGGGGAAACATATAAGATAGGCTCTTATTCAGGGTGAAGGTCCGGATTAATGTGAGCAATCTGTATGTACAGGGCGTGGGAAACATATAAGATAGGCTCTTATTCAGGGTGAGGGTCCGGATTAATGTGAGCAATCTGTATGTACAGGGTGTGGGAAACATATAAGATAGGCTCTTATTCAGGATGATGGTCCGGATTAATGTGGGCAATCTGTATGTACAGGGTGTGGGAAACATATAAGATAGGCTCTTATTCAGGGTGATGGTCCGGATTAATGTGGGCAATCTGAATGTACAGGGTGTGGGAAACATATAAGATAGGCTCTTATTCAGGGTGATGGTCCGGATTAATGTGAGCAATCTGTATGTACAGGGTGTGGGAAACATATAAGATAGGCTCTTATTCAGGGTGATGGTCCGGATTAATGTGGGCAATCTGTATGTACAGGGTGTGGGAAACATATAAGATAGGCTCTTATTCAGGGTGATGGTCCGGATTAATGTGGGCAATCTGTATGTACAGGGTGTGGGAAACATATAAGATAGGCTCTTATTCAGGGTGAAGGTCCGGATTAATGTGAGCAATCTGTATGTACAGGGTGTGGGAAACATATAAGATAGGCTCTTATTCAGGATGAAGGTCCGGATTAATGTGGGCAATCTGTATGTACAGGGTGTGGGAAACATACAAGATAGACTCTTATTCACGGTGAGGGTCCGGATTAATGTGGGCAATCTGTATGTACAGGGTGTGGGAAACATATAAGATAGGCTCTTATTCAGGGTGAGGGTCCGGATTAATGTGGGCAATCTGTATGTACAGGGTGTGGGAAACATATAAGATAGGCTCTTATTCAGGGTGAAGGTCCGTATTAATGTGAGCAATCTGTATGTACAGGGAGGGAAACATATAAGATAGGCTCTTATTCAGGGTGAAGGTCCGGATTAATGTGGGCAATCTGTATGTACAGGGTGTGGGAAACATATAAGATAGGCTCTTATTCAGGGTGAAGGTCCGGATTAATGTGAGTAATCTGTATGTACTGGGTGTGGGAAACATATAAGATAGGCTCTTATTCAGGGTGAAGGTCCGGATTAATGTGGGCAATCTGTATGTACAGGGTGTGGGAAACATATAAGATAGGCTCTTATTCAGGGTGAGGGTCCGGATTAATGTGGGCAATCTGTATGTACAGGGTGTGGGAAACATATAAGATAGGCTCTTATTCAGGGTGAAGGTCCGGATTAATGTGAGCAATCTGTATGTACAGGGAGGGAAACATATAAGATAGGCTCTTATTCAGGGTGAAGGTCCGGATTAATGTGAGCAATCTGTATGTACAGGGTGTGAGAAGCCTATAAGATAGGCTCTTATTCAGGGTGAAGGTCCGGATTAATGTGGGCAATCTGTATGTACAGGGTGTGGGAAACATACAAGATAGATTCTTATTCAGGGTGAGGGTCCGGATTAATGTGGGCAATCTGTATGTACAGGGTGTGGGAAACATACAAGATAGGCTCTTATTCAGGGTGAGGGTCCGGATTAATGTGAGCAATCTGTATGTACAGGGTGTGGGAAACATATAAGATAGACTCTTATTCAGGGTGAAGGTCCGGATTAATGTGAGCAATCTGTATGTACAGGGAGGGAAACATATAAGATATGCTCTTATTCAGGGTGAAGGTCCGGATTAATGTGAGCAATCTGTATGTACAGGGTGTGAGAAGCCTATAAGATAGGCTCTTATTCAGGGTGAGGGTCCGGGATAATGTGAGCAATCTGTATGTACAGGGGGGAAACATATAAGATAGGCTCTTATTCAGGGTGAAGGTCCGGATTAATGTGAGCAATCTGTATGTACAGGGTGTGGGAAACATATAAGATAGGCTCTTATTCAGGGTGAGGGTCCGGATTAATGTGAGCAATCTGTATGTACAGGGTGTGGGAAACATACAAGATAGGCTCTTATTCAGGGTGAGGGTCCGGATTAATGTGGGCAATCTGTATGTACAGGGTGTGGGAAACATACAAGATAGGCTCTTATTCAGGGTGAGGGTCCGGATTAATGTGAGCAATCTGTATGTACAGGGTGTGGGAAACATATAAGATAGACTCTTATTCAGGGTGAAGGTCCGGATTAATGTGAGCAATCTGTATGTACAGGGAGGGAAACATATAAGATATGCTCTTATTCAGGGTGAAGGTCCGGATTAATGTGAGCAATCTGTATGTACAGGGTGTGAGAAGCCTATAAGATAGGCTCTTATTCAGGGTGAGGGTCCGGGATAATGTGAGCAATCTGTATGTACAGGGGGGAAACATATAAGATAGGCTCTTATTCAGGGTGAAGGTCCGGATTAATGTGAGCAATCTGTATGTACAGGGTGTGGGAAACATATAAGATAGGCTCTTATTCAGGGTGAGGGTCCGGATTAATGTGAGCAATCTGTATGTACAGGGTGTGGGAAACATACAAGATAGGCTCTTATTCAGGGTGAGGGTCCGGATTAATGTGAGCAATCTGTATGTACAGGGGGGAAACATACAATATAGGTTCTTATTTAGGGTGAGGGTCTGGATTAATGTGGGCAATCTATATGTACAGGGGGGGGGGGACATACAAGATAGGCTCTTATTCAGGGTGAGGGTCCAGATTAATGTGGGCAATCTGTATGTATGGGGGGAACATACAAGATAGGCTCTTATTCAGGGTGAGGGTCCGCTTTAATATTGGGCTGGTTTAAATCTTTTTCGAGAATTGGGGCATAATAAATAAAGTCAGGAGCAGTCAGCGTGTAGCAGGGAGTATGTGAGGATGGATGACAGGTCCTCTTTAGGGGAGACTTTCCAGGTACAGGTGTGTGAGGCTCCAGGTAGAACATTCACTTCCTGTATTTGTGTTGTGCCGCTGAACTTGTGAATAGAAAAACGTGCGTAATGTCGGCTTCATTGTGCTTCACGTTGTTATTGGTGTTTATGTGGCGCCGCCTTCCGCTGTAGCGCTGTACAAAGCCGTCATCACAGACGCGGTAACGCGCACAATACGAGACAATGGCGAACAAGTTCAAAGACAGGAGACGAGCCCTGTCACAGGAGCTTACAGTCTAAAGGATAAGGGGCGGAGACCAAGGGGGCGGGGTCACAAGGTTTTAAAGTGGAAGTCCAGTCCATGTATCGTATTGTGACACTGTCTCTGCAGTGATAATTTTGTACAACGCCACAGAACATGTCGATGTTATGCTTAAGGTTCAAGAGCTTTATTTCCCTACGCACATGAAGCAAGGAGATCTTCGCCACAGAACATGTCGGTGCTATCCTATGCACACTGAGCAATGATTGTAAGCGGAGTTCCGCACGATCGCGTAAAGCTTGTGCGATCATATTGTGACACTCGGTGATCACTTTGTACAACGCCACAGAATATGTCGGTGCTATACTTAAGGTTCAAGAGCTTTATTTCCCTACGCACATGAAGCAAGGAGATCTTGGTGTCACCCGGGTTCTTTGTACGAACGTGTAAAGCGCGTGCAATCAAATTGTGACACTGTGTCTTTAATGGTCACTTTGTACAAAGCAACAGAACATGTCGCTGCTACACCAAAGGTTGGAGCTCTTTATTGTCCTGTGCACACGGAGCAATGATTGTTTGCGGAGTTCTGCGCGATTGTGTGAAGCGCGTGCGATCATATTGTGACACTCGGTGATCACTTTGTACAATGCCACAGAACATGTTGGTGCTATACTTAAGGTTCAGGAGCTTTATTTCCCTACGCACATGAAGCAAGAGGAAATCTTGGTGTCACCCGGGTTCTTTGTACGATCGTGTAAAGCGCGTGCGATCGTATTGTGACACTGTGTCTTTAATGGTCACTTTGTACAACGCCGCAGAACATGTCGCTGCTACACCAAAGGTTGGAGCTCTTTATTGTCCTGTGCACACGGAGCAATGATTGTTTGCGGAGTTCTGCGCGATCGTGTGAAGCGCGTGCGATCATATCTATTGAACTTAAGGTTGGAGAGCTTTATTGCCCTATGTACGTGAACTAAGAAAATCTTGGTGTAACCCAGGTTCTTTGTACGATCGTGTAAAGCGCGTGCGATCATATTGTGACCCTCTGTGTCTGTAATGATCACTTTGTACAACGCCACAGAACATGTCGGTGCTATACTGAAGGTTCAAGCTCTTTATTGTCCTGTGCACACGGAGCTGGAAAATCTTGGTGTAACACAGGTTCTTTGTACGATCGTGTAAAGCGCGTGCGATCGTATTGTGACACATGGTGTCTGCAGCGGTCACTTTGTACAGCGCCACAGAACATGTTGGTGCTATCCTATGCCCACTGAACAATGATTGTAAGCGGAGTTCTGCCCGATTGTGTAAATGGCGTGCAATCGTCATATGGTGTCATTGTCACTGGGGAGGCCGATGACATCGCTGCCCATACTCCTCTGGGATTGGTGGGATTGGTGTGATGTCAGGAGGAGGGAGCTCGTCCCATTGGCTGAGCTCGGCGTCACTCAGCGGCACTGTTGTGTCTGTGGCCATAGCTATGAGCTGACACGTCTGATCCTCATTCCCCGCTGGCTCTTCCCTAAGGAAAGGGGAGCGCGCCCCCTTCTGGGGGGTGATGGAGAGGGGCCGCCCCCCCCCCCCGTCTGGGTCCCCTTTTATGAGCATCGGCTGATCCCTTACAAATGTTCTTCTGATGTCTGATCCCTCAGCGGAATTCCTGGAAAACTTCCAGGATGCGCCCAGTGTTCACGTTACCGTGATGTCATCACTGCGGAGATCATGTGACCCCTCACCCGTCATACACAAGTTAGGGGGTTGCTGGCTCTTCTCTGTGAATGCGGATGACATCACTGCGGAGATCATGTGACCCTGTGTGAGGCACATTCCAGCCGGATGATGTCACATGATCTGCAGGAGGAAGCGGCCAGAGACATCCCGGCTTTAGAGGCCATCCCGCTTCCTCGCAGGAAACTGTCCAGCCAAGGGTCCCCCATCGTCCGGCCACTTCTGTGTGCATCCGATTCCTGTCCCCCATCGTCCGGCCACTTCTGTGTGCATCCGATTCCTGTCCCCCCATCGTCCGGCCACTTCTGTGTGCATCCGATTCCTGTCCCCCCATCGTCCGGCCACTTCTGTGTGCATCCGATTCCTGTCCCCCATTGTCCGGCCACTTCTGTGTGCATCCAATTCCTGTCCCCCATCGTCCGGCCACTTCTGTGTGCATCCAATTCCTGTCCCCCCCATTGTCCGGCCACTTCTGTGTGCATCCGATTCCTGTCCCCCATCGTCCGGCCACTTCTGTGTGCATCCAATTCCTGTCCCCCATTGTCCGGCCACTTCTGTGTGCATCCGATTCCTGTCCCCCATCGTCCGGCCACTTCTGTGTGCATCCGATTCCTGTCCCCCATTGTCCGGCCACTTCTGTGTGCATCCGATTCCTGTCCCCCATTGTCCGGCCACTTCTGTGTGCATCCAATTCCTGTCCCCCATCGTCCGGCCACTTCTGTGTGCATCCGATTCCTGTCCCCCATCGTCCGGCCACTTCTGTGTGCATCCAATTCCTGTCCCCCATTGTCCGGCCACTTCTGTGTGCATCCGATTCCTGTCCCCCATCGTCCGGCCACTTCTGTGTGCATCCGATTCCTGTCCCCCATTGTCCGGCCACTTCTGTGTGCATCCGATTCCTGTCCCCCATTGTCCGGCCACTTCTGTGTGCATCCAATTCCTGTCCCCCCCATTGTCCGGCCACTTCTGTGTGCATCCGATTCCTGTCCCCCATTGTCCGGCCACTTCTGTGTGCATCCAATTCCTGTCCCCCCCATTGTCCGGCCACTTCTGTGTGCATCCGATTCCTGTCCCCCATTGTCCGGCCACTTCTGTGTGCATCCAATTCCTGTCCCCCCCATTGTCCGGCCACTTCTGTGTGCATCCAATTCCTGTCCCCCCCCATTGTCCGGCCACTTCTGTGTGCATCCGATTCCTGTCCCCCATCGTCCGGCCACTTCTGTGTGCATCCGATTCCTGTCCCCCATCGTCCGGCCACTTCTGTGTGCATCCGATTCCTGTCCCCCATTGTCCGGCCACTTCTGTGTGCATCCGATTCCTGTCCCCCATTGCCCGGCCACTTCTGTGTGCATCCAATTCCTGTCCCCCATTGTCCGGCCACTTCTGTGTGCATCCAATTCCTGTCCCCCCCATTGTCCGGCCACTTCTGTGTGCATCCGATTCCTGTCCCCCCCATTGCCCGGCCACTTCTGTGTGCATCCAATTCCTGTCCCCCCCATTGTCCGGCCACTTCTGTGTGCATCCAATTCCTGTCCCCCCCATTGTCCGGCCACTTCTGTGTGCATCCGATTCCTGTCCCCCATCGTCCGGCCACTTCTGTGTGCATCCGATTCCTGTCCCCCATCGTCCGGCCACTTCTGTGTGCATCCGATTCCTGTCCCCCATTGTCCGGCCACTTCTGTGTGCATCCGATTCCTGTCCCCCATTGTCCGGCCACTTCTGTGTGCATCCGATTCCTGTCCCCCATTGTCCGGCCACTTCTGTGTGCATCCGATTCCTGTCCCCCCCATTGTCCGGCCACTTCTGTGTGCATCCAATTCCTGTCCCCCCCATTGTCCGGCCACTTCTGTGTGCATCCGATTCCTGTCCCCCATCGTCCGGCCACTTCTGTGTGCATCCGATTCCTGTCCCCCATTGTCCGGCCACTTCTGTGTGCATCCGATTCCTGTCCCCCATTGTCCGGCCACTTCTGTGTGCATCCGATTCCTGTCCCCCATTGTCCGGCCACTTCTGTGTGCATCCGATTCCTGTCCCCCCCATTGTCCGGCCACTTCTGTGTGCATCCAATTCCTGTCCCCCCCCATTGTCCGGCCACTTCTGTGTGCATCCGATTCCTGTCCCCCATCGTCCGGCCACTTCTGTGTGCATCCGATTCCTGTCCCCCATTGTCCGGCCACTTCTGTGTGCATCCGATTCCTGTCCCCCATTGTCCGGCCACTTCTGTGTGCATCCGATTCCTGTCCCCCATTGTCCGGCCACTTCTGTGTGCATCCGATTCCTGTCCCCCCCATTGTCCGGCCACTTCTGTGTGCATCCAATTCCTGTCCCCCCCATTGTCCGGCCACTTCTGTGTGCATCCGATTCTTGTCCCCCATCGTCCGGCCACTTCTGTGTGCATCCGATTCCTGTCCCCCATTGTCCGGCCACTTCTGTGTGCATCCGATTCCTGTCCCCCCCATTGTCCGGCCACTTCTGTGTGCATCCGATTCCTGTCCCCCATTGCCCGGCCACTTCTGTGTGCATCCGATTCCTGTCCCCCATTGTCCGGCCACTTCTGTGTGCATCCGATTCCTGTCCCCCATTGTCCGGCCACTTCTGTGTGCATCCGATTCCTGTCCCCCCCATTGTCCGGCCACTTCTGTGTGCATCCGATTCCTGTCCCCCATTGCCCGGCCACTTCTGTGTGCATCCGATTCCTGTCCCCCATTGTCCGGCCACTTCTGTGTGCATCCGATTCCTGTCCCCCATTGTCCAGCCACTTCTGTGTGCATCCGATTCCTGTCCCCCATCGTCCGGCCACTTCTGTGTGCATCCAATTCCTCAGATTCCTGTCCCCCATCGTCCGGCCACTTCTGTGTGCATCCAATTCCTCAGATTCCTGTCCCCCATCGTCCGGCCACTTCTGTGTGCATCCAATTCCTCAGATTACTGTCCCCCATCGTCCGGCCACTTCTGTGTGCATCCAATTCCTCAGATTCCTGTCCCCCATCGTCCGGCCACTTCTGTGTGCATCCAATTCCTCAGATTACTGTCCCCCATCGTCCGGCCACTTCTGTGTGCATCTGATTCCTGTCCCCCATTGTCCAGCCACTTCTGTGTGCATCTGATTCCTGTCCCCCATTGTCCGGCCACTTCTGTGTGCATCCGATTCCTGTCCCCCCATCGTCCGGCTACTTCTGTGTGCATCCGATTCCTGTCCCCCATTGTCCGGCCACTTCTGTGTGCACCCGATTCCTGTCCCCCATTGTCCGGCCACTTCTGTGTGCATCCGATTCCTGTCCCCCATTGTCCGGTCACTTCTGTGTGCATCCGATTCCTGTCCCCCATTGTCCGGCCACTTATGTGTGCATCCGATTCCTGTCCCCCATATCAGTGCCGGGTGTTCCATCAATTATCCTCCCCACCCCCTGACCTTTTTTTCCCTTTGGTTCCTATTGGTTTTATTCCTCTGGCTCCCCTGCAGTTGGCGCGTCTGAGTAAATGGTCCCCCGAGCACAGGCTGCTGTATAAAGGCATTGGCTGGCAAGCAAGGGGTTAAAGTGGACCAAAACCCACGGCGATTGGCCTAGGAATCTATAAGAATTAATATTATTATTAATAATAGTAATAAAAACAATAATATAAAATATATATATATAATAATAATAATAATAATAATAACATATATAACAATAATATACGTTATATATATATATATATATATATATAATGATAGTGTGTATATATAATATATTAAAAAATAATAATATAAGACTAATAATATATAAAAATAATAATATAAATAATAATCTATAAGATTCCCT
Source organism: Gastrophryne carolinensis (assembly GCA_027917425.1). Lineage (NCBI taxonomy): Eukaryota > Metazoa > Chordata > Amphibia > Anura > Microhylidae > Gastrophryne > Gastrophryne carolinensis. The sequence goes on from CM051243.1 coordinate 196,901,038, forward strand.
CCCTCCTGGTTCATCCAAACTCGGGATGCCCCGCTGTGTGATACCCCCCCAGGTTGCTCCATACACTTACCTTCTTTCCCGATCCAATGGCGAGACGCATCCCCGCTATGCCTTTAGCAGGGCGCCGGGCATTTGTGAATGGCCTGGAATCTAAAAGCCACCACTGATGCCCCCAAGGCCGGCAACAACTCACCTTTCCCTGGTCTAAAAGCTCAGGCGTGGGCTTCCATCCAAAACGCAAGCGTCTCTGATTGTTTACAATGGGGGAGCGCGCGTAAGCTGAAAGGTGAGTCGTTTCTGGCCTTGGGGTCGTCAGCGGCTGCTTTTAGATTCCAGACCCGGCCACTGGTTGGTTTTGTTCCGCTTTATAAAGTGACAGAATTCGCCTCTGTTGTCGGAATAACAAGACTTTGGGGCGTCCGTGGGCGGCCATTATTCTTCTTCTCTGTGGTCCCGGATGAATGCAGCGCCTGCCATCAGTGTTGCTGTGCCGCGGGATCCCCCCCCCCCACGGTACAATGAGCCTCTTTCATGTGTTTTGCAGTCGGAGTCGCTCCTAATTAACTTTGACTTTTATTTTGCAACAGAAAGAACCTCCCTAAACCTCATTAAAGGGGAACAGCCGGGAAAACTCCCCCCAGCCGCACACTCCTTTGCTTTTTTTTGTAGCCGATTGTGAGTCACGGAGCGGCAAGCTTGCGTGTGATTGGATCGCTTGCGGCCAATCGTTTAACCCCTTCATGACCAAACCCTCCCCCTTTCTTACCAGACGGACCTATCACACTCAGCGACGGGCCAATGTAACTGCAGATTTCATTTAGGAGCCAATGTACTCTTTGTTTTCCATGGAGCACCTTGGACCTTCCAGGGCAGGAAGGGGTTAAATGGGTTATTACAGCAGAGATGGTGTTTCCGCTGTGTCCTGAATTAACTTTGTAACTAGCAAAGAACTAAAAGGATCTGTGCAGAACTAACAGGGGTTATATGATTATTACAGCAGAAACAGTGTTTCCGCTGTGTCCTGAAGTAACTTTGTAACTAACCAAGAACTAAAAGGATCTGTGCAGAACTATCAGGGGGTTAAATGATTTCTGCTGTGTCCTGAAGTAACTTTGTAACTAGCCAAGAACTAAAAGGATCTGTGCTGTAATAATCATTCAGCTCCTCTTAATTCTGCAAAGACCATGTTCCCGCTGTGTCCTGAAGTAACTTTGTAACTAGCAAAGAACTAAAAGGAGCTAAATGCTTATTACAGCAGAAACATTGTTTCCGCTCTGTCTTGAATTTACTTTGTAAGTGGCAAAGAACTAAAAGGATCTGTGCAGAACTAACAGGGGTAAAATGATCAGTGCAGCAGAAACAGTGTTTCCACTGTGCCCTGAAGTAACTTTTTGTAATTGGCAAAGAACCAAATGGATCTGTGCAGAACTAACAGGGGGTTATATGATTATTACAGCAGAGACCATGTTTTCGCTGTGTCCTGAAGCAACTTTGTAACTGGCCAAGAACTAAAAGGATTTGGGCAGAACTAACGGGGGTTAAATGATTATTACAGCAGGAACAGGGTTTCTGCTGTTTCCTAAAGTAACTTTCTAACTGACCTAGAAATAAAAGTATCTGTCCAGAACTAACAGGGGTTACCCTGTTTCCCCTGTGCCCCAAAGTAGTTTTGTAACCAGCAAAGGACTAAAAGGAGTTAAATGATCATTACAGCAGAGACTGTGTTTCCACTGTGCCCTGAAGTAACTTTGTAACTACCAAAGATCTAAACGGATCTGTGCAGAACTAAAAGGAGTTAAATCTTACTACACCAGAAGCAGTGTTTCTGCTGTGTCCTGAGGTAACTTTGTAACTGGCAAAGAACTTAAAGGAGCTAAATGCTTATTACAGCAGAAACATTGTTGCAGAACTAACAGGGGTTAAATGATCATTACTGCAGAGACCATGTTTCTGCTGTGTCCTAAAGTAACTTTGTAACTGGCAAAGAACCAAAAGGATCTGTGCAGAACTAACAGGGGTAAAATGATCAGTGCAGCAGAAACAGTGTTTCCACTGTGCCCTGAAGTAACTTTTTGTAATTGGCAAAGAACCAAATGGATCTGTGCAGAACTAACAGGAGGTTATATGATTATTACAGCAGAGACCATGTTTCTGCTGTGTCCTGAAGCAACTTTGTAACTGGCCAAGAACTAAAAGGATTTGTGCAGAACTAACAGGGGTTATATGATTATTACAGCAGAGACCATGTTTTCGCTGTGTCCTGAAGCAACTTTGTAACTGGCCAAGAACTAAAAGGATTTGTGCAGAACTAACGGGGGTTATATGATTATTACAGCAGAGACCGTGTTTCCACTGTGCCCTGAAGTTACTTTGTAACTACCAAAGATCTAAACGGATCTGTGCAGAACTAAAAGGAGTTAAATCTTACTACACCAGAAGCAGTGTTTCTGCTGTGTCCTGAAGTAACTTTGTAACCGGCAAAGAACTAAATAAATCTGCAGAACAGGGGGGTATATGATTATTACAGCAGAAACGCTGTTTCTGCTGTGTCCTGAAGTAACTTTGTTTAGCGAAGAACTAAAATGATCTGTGCAGAGGTCGGGGCTCTGAAGCCTTTTTATAGATGTCCTTTTTTTTTTTCAGTATTGGCTTCTTACTGTGATTGCGGCGGGTCACAGCAATCCGCAGCACTGCCGGTAATGTAGCCTGACGCCTCGAAACGCCGGGTTCCAGTCATCAACCTGCTGCCACCACTTACAGGGCCTATGGGTGGCCGCCTAGTGGTTAAAGTGGAATAGCAGTTTAACTACCCTGGTGCTTATTGCTCTCTTAAAGCGAGCGCTCCCCCCTGGACACCCTGAATCAGGATGCCCCGCTGTGTGAACCCCCCGTTTGCTCATAAAAACTCACCCGTTCAGGCCCTAACGGTGCATTCGCGGGCTGTCGTCCAATCAGAGCCACCACGTTCGGCAGGCGGATGTGGCAGCGCGCGCTCTCCCTAGTAAACAATGCGAGCCATATGCGGAACGATGTGGTCACAGCAGGCGGCTCTCATTGGACGAGAGAAAGTGGAGAAAGGTGAGTTTTTAGGGGCACCCTGAGAGGGGGGGGGGTCACACACTGATTTGGGATGCCACGGTGGAAAGCAAGTTGCCGGCCCTGGATTCTTCCAGATCCTTGGCATCTGCTGGGTTTTGTTCCGCTTTTGTCCTCGTCCAATCAGCGCACTCGGAGCTGCTGATGTCATGTGGTCTAAGCCTTAAACTGGCGCTGGTTATTGAGTAGTGTCCAGTAATGCAGGTGATGAGTGGTCGTCATTGATGCGCCGTCTCCTGTGGCCCTCATTGATGCGCCGTCTCCTGTGGCCCTCATTGATGCGCCGTCTCCTGTCGCCCTCATTGATGCGCCGTTTCCTGTCGCCCTCATTGATGCGCCGTCTCCTGTCGCCCTCATTGATGCGCCGTCTCCTGTCGCCCTCATTGATGCGCCGTCTCCTGTCGCCCTCATTGATGCGCCGTTTCCTGTGGCCCTCATTGATGCGCCGTCTCCTGTCGCCCTCATTGATGCGCCGTCTCCTGACGCCCTCATTGATGCGCCGTTTCCTGTGGCCCTCATTGATGCGCCGTCTCCTGTGGCCCTCATTGATGCGCCGTTTCCTGTCGCCCTCATTGATGCGCCGTTTCCTGTGGCCCTCATTGGTGCGCCGTCTCCTGACGCCCTCATTGATGCGCCGTCTCCTGTCGCCCTCATTGATGCGCCGTTTCCTGTGGCCCTCATTGATGCGCCGTCTCCTGTCGCCCTCATTGATGCGCCGTCTCCTGTGGCCCTCATTGATGCGCCGTCTCCTGTCGCCCTCATTGATGCGCCGTCTCCTGTGGCCCTCATTGGTGCGCCGTCTCCTGTGGCCCTCATTGATGCGCCGTCTCCTGTCGCCCTCATTGATGCGCCGTCTCCTGACGCCCTCATTGATGCGCCGTCTCCTGACGCCCTCATTGATGCGCCGTTTCCTGTGGCCCTCATTGATGCGCCGTCTCCTGTGGCCCTCATTGATGCGCCATTTCCTGTGGCCCTCATTGATGCGCCGTCTCCTGTCGCCCTCATTGATGCGCCGTCTCCTGTGGCCCTCATTGATGCGCCATTTCCTGTGGCCCTCATTGATGCGCCGTCTCCTGTGGCCCTCATTGATGCGCCATTTCCTGTGGCCCTCATTGATGCGCCGTCTCCTGTCGCCCTCATTGATGCGCCGTCTCCTGTGGCCCTCATTGATGCGCCATTTCCTGTGGCCCTCATTGATGCGCCGTCTCCTGTGGCCCTCATTGATGCGCCGTTTCCTGTGGCCCTCATTGATGCGCCGTCTCCTGTCTCCCTCATTGATGCGCCGTCTCCTGTGGCCCTCATTGATGAGCCGTCTCCTGTCGCCCTCATTGATGCGCCGTCTCCTGTCTCCCTCATTGATGCGCCGTCTCCTGTCGCCCTCATTGATGCGCCGTTTCCTGTGGCCCTCATTGATGCGCCGTCTCCTGTCGCCCTCATTGATGCGCCGTCTCCTGTCGCCCTCATTGATGCGCCGTCTCCTGTCGCCCTCATTGATGCGCCGTCTCCTGTCGCCCTCATTGATGCGCCGTCTCCTGTCGCCCTCATTGATGCGCCGTTTCCTGTGGCCCTCATTGATGCGCCGTCTCCTGACGCCCTCATTGATGCGCCGTCTCCTGTGGCCCTCATTGATGCGCCGTTTCCTGTGGCCCTCATTGATGCGCCGTCTCCTGTCGCCCTCATTGATGCGCCGTCTCCTGACGCCCTCATTGATGCGCCGTCTCCTGTCGCCCTCATTGATGCGCCGTCTCCTGTGGCCCTCATTGATGTGCCGTCTCCTGACGCCCTCATTGATGCGCCGTCTCCTGTCTCCCTCATTGATGCGCCGTCTCCTGTCTCCCTCATTGATGCGCCGTCTCCTGTCTCCCTCATTGATGCGCCGTCTCCTGACGCCCTCATTGATGCGCCGTCTCCTGTGGCCCTCATTGATGCGCCGTCTCCTGTGGCCCTCATTGATGCGCCGTTTCCTGTCGCCCTCATTGATGCGCCGTCTCCTGTGGCCCTCATTGATGCGCCGTCTCCTGTGGCCCTCATTGATGCGCCGTCTCCTGTCGCCCTCATTGATGCGCCGTCTCCTGTGGCCCTCATTGATGCGCCGTCTCCTGTGGCCCTCATTGATGCGCCGTCTCCTGTGGCCCTCATTGATGCGCCGTCTCCTGACGCCCTCATTGATGCGCTGTTTCCTGTGGCCCTCATTGATGCGCCGTCTCCTGTGGCCCTCATTGATGCGCCGTCTCCTGTGGCCCTCATTGATGCGCCGTCTCCTGTGGCCCTCATTGATGCGCCGTCTCCTGTCGCCCTCATTGATGCGCCGTCTCCTGACGCCCTCATTGATGCGCCGTCTCCTGTCTCCCTCATTGATGCGCCGTCTCCTGTCGCCCTCATTGATGCGCCGTCTCCTGTCTCCCTCATTGATGCGCCGTTTCCTGTGGCCCTCATTGATGCGCCGTCTCCTGTGGCCCTCATTGATGCGCCGTCTCCTGTCGCCCTCATTGATGCGCCGTCTCCTGACGCCCTCATTGATGCGCCGTCTCCTGTCTCCCTCATTGATGCGCCGTCTCCTGTGGCCCTCATTGATGCGCCGTCTCCTGTCTCCCTCATTGATGCGCCGTCTCCTGTGGCCCTCATTGATGCGCCGTCTCCTGTCGCCCTCATTGATGCGCCGTCTCCTGACGCCCTCATTGATGCGCCGTCTCCTGTCTCCCTCATTGATGCGCCGTCTCCTGACGCCCTCATTGATGCGCCGTCTCCTGTCTCCCTCATTGATGCGCCGTCTCCTGTGGCCCTCATTGATGCGCCGTCTCCTGTCTCCCTCATTGATGCACCGTTTCCTGTCTCCCTCATTGATGCGCCGTTTCCTGTGGCCCTCATTGATGCGCCGTCTCCTGTGGCCCTCATTGATGCGCCGTCTCCTGTCGCCCTCATTGATGCGCCGTCTCCTGACGCCCTCATTGATGCGCCGTCTCCTGTCTCCCTCATTGATGCGCCGTCTCCTGTGGCCCTCATTGATGCGCCGTCTCCTGTCTCCCTCATTGATGCGCCGTCTCCTGTGGCCCTCATTGATGCGCCGTCTCCTGTCTCCCTCATTGATGCGCCGTTTCCTGTCGCCCTCATTGATGCGCCGTCTCCTGTGGCCCTCATTGATGCGCCGTCTCCTGTGGCCCTCATTGATGCGCCGTCTCCTGTCTCCCTCATTGATGCGCCGTCTCCTGTCGCCCTCATTGATGCGCCGTCTCCTGACGCCCTCATTGATGCGCCGTCTCCTGACGCCCTCATTGATGCGCCGTCTCCTGTGGCCCTCATTGATGCGCCGTCTCCTGTGGCCCTCATTGATGCGCCGTCTCCTGACGCCCTCATTGATGCGCCGTCTCCTGTGGCCCTCATTGATGCGCCGTCTCCTGACGCCCTCATTGATGCGCCGTCTCCTGTGCCCCTCATTGATGCGCCGTTTCCTGTGGCCCTCATTGATGCGCCGTCTCCTGTCGCCCTCATTGATGCGCCGTCTCCTGTGGCCCTCATTGATGCGCCGTCTCCTGTGGCCCTCATTGATGCTCCGTCTCCTGTCGCCCTCATTGATGCGCCGTCTCCTGTCGCCCTCATTGATGCGCCGTTTCCTGTGGCCCTCATTGATGCGCCGTCTCCTGTGGCCCTCATTGATGCGCCGTCTCCTGTGGCCCTCATTGATGCGCCGTCTCCTGTGGCCCTCATTGATGCGCCGTCTCCTGTGGCCCTCATTGATGCGCCGTCTCCTGTCTCCCTCATTGATGCGCCGTTTCCTGTGGCCCTCATTGATGCGCCGTCTCCTGTCTCCCTCATTGATGCGCCGTCTCCTGACGCCCTCATTGATGCGCCGTCTCCTGTCTCCCTCATTGATGCGCCGTTTCCTGTGGCCCTCATTGATGCGCCGTTTCCTGTCGCCCTCATTGATGCGCCGTCTCCTGACGCCCTCATTGATGCGCCGTTTCCTGTGGCCCTCATTGATGCGCCGTCTCCTGTGGCCCTCATTGATGCGCCATTTCCTGTGGCCCTCATTGATGCGCCGTCTCCTGTCGCCCTCATTGATGCGCCGTCTCCTGTGGCCCTCATTGATGCGCCATTTCCTGTGGCCCTCATTGATGCGCCGTCTCCTGTGGCCCTCATTGATGCGCCATTTCCTGTGGCCCTCATTGATGCGCCGTCTCCTGTCGCCCTCATTGATGCGCCGTCTCCTGTGGCCCTCATTGATGCGCCATTTCCTGTGGCCCTCATTGATGCGCCGTCTCCTGTGGCCCTCATTGATGCGCCGTTTCCTGTGGCCCTCATTGATGCGCCGTCTCCTGTCGCCCTCATTGATGCGCCGTCTCCTGTCGCCCTCATTGATGCGCCGTCTCCTGTCGCCCTCATTGATGCGCCGTCTCCTGTGGCCCTCATTGATGCGCCGTCTCCTGTCGCCCTCATTGATGCGCCGTTTCCTGTGGCCCTCATTGATGCGCCGTCTCCTGACGCCCTCATTGATGCGCCGTCTCCTGTGGCCCTCATTGATGCGCCGTTTCCTGTGGCCCTCATTGATGCGCCGTCTCCTGTCGCCCTCATTGATGCGCCGTCTCCTGACGCCCTCATTGATGCGCCGTCTCCTGTCGCCCTCATTGATGCGCCGTCTCCTGTGGCCCTCATTGATGTGCCGTCTCCTGACGCCCTCATTGATGCGCCGTCTCCTGTCTCCCTCATTGATGCGCCGTCTCCTGTCTCCCTCATTGATGCGCCGTCTCCTGTCTCCCTCATTGATGCGCCGTCTCCTGACGCCCTCATTGATGCGCCGTCTCCTGTGGCCCTCATTGATGCGCCGTCTCCTGTGGCCCTCATTGATGCGCCGTTTCCTGTCGCCCTCATTGATGCGCCGTCTCCTGTGGCCCTCATTGATGCGCCGTCTCCTGTCGCCCTCATTGATGCGCTGTTTCCTGTGGCCCTCATTGATGCGCCGTCTCCTGTGGCCCTCATTGATGCGCCGTCTCCTGTGGCCCTCATTGATGCGCCGTCTCCTGTCGCCCTCATTGATGCGCTGTTTCCTGTGGCCCTCATTGATGCGCCGTCTCCTGTGGCCCTCATTGATGCGCCGTCTCCTGTCGCCCTCATTGATGCGCCGTCTCCTGTCGCCCTCATTGATGCGCCGTCTCCTGACGCCCTCATTGATGCGCCGTCTCCTGTCTCCCTCATTGATGCGCCGTCTCCTGTCGCCCTCATTGATGCGCCGTCTCCTGTCTCCCTCATTGATGCGCCGTTTCCTGTGGCCCTCATTGATGCGCCGTCTCCTGACGCCCTCATTGATGCGCCGTCTCCTGTCTCCCTCATTGATGCGCCGTCTCCTGTCTCCCTCATTGATGCGCCGTCTCCTGACGCCCTCATTGATGCGCCGTCTCCTGTCGCCCTCATTGATGCGCCGTCTCCTGACGCCCTCATTGATGCGCCGTCTCCTGTCTCCCTCATTGATGCGCCGTCTCCTGTGGCCCTCATTGATGCGCCGTCTCCTGTCTCCCTCATTGATGCGCCGTCTCCTGTGGCCCTCATTGATGCGCCGTCTCCTGTCTCCCTCATTGATGCGCCGTTTCCTGTCGCCCTCATTGATGCGCCGTCTCCTGTGGCCCTCATTGATGCGCCGTCTCCTGTGGCCCTCATTGATGCGCCGTCTCCTGTCTCCCTCATTGATGCGCCGTCTCCTGTCGCCCTCATTGATGCGCCGTCTCCTGACGCCCTCATTGATGCGCCGTCTCCTGACGCCCTCATTGATGCGCCGTCTCCTGTGGCCCTCATTGATGCGCCGTCTCCTGTGGCCCTCATTGATGCGCCGTCTCCTGACGCCCTCATTGATGCGCCGTCTCCTGTGGCCCTCATTGATGCGCCGTCTCCTGACGCCCTCATTGATGCGCCGTCTCCTGTGGCCCTCATTGATGCTCCGTCTCCTGTCGCCCTCATTGATGCGCCGTCTCCTGTCTCCCTCATTGATGCGCCGTTTCCTGTGGCCCTCATTGATGCGCCGTTTCCTGTGGCCCTCATTGATGCGCCGTCTCCTGTGGCCCTCATTGATGCGCCGTCTCCTGTGGCCCTCATTGATGCGCCGTCTCCTGTGGCCCTCATTGATGCGCCGTCTCCTGACGCCCTCATTGATGCGCCGTCTCCTGTGGCCCTCATTGATGCGCCGTCTCCTGTGGCCCTCATTGATGCGCCGTCTCCTGTGGCCCTCATTGATGCGCCGTCTCCTGTCTCCCTCATTGATGCGCCGTTTCCTGTGGCCCTCATTGATGCGCCGTCTCCTGTCTCCCTCATTGATGCGCCGTCTCCTGTCTCCCTCATTGATGCGCCGTTTCCTGTGGCCCTCATTGATGCGCCGTCTCCTGTCTCCCTCATTGATGCGCCGTCTCCTGTCTCCCTCATTGATGCGCCGTTTCCTGTGGCCCTCATTGATGCGCCGTCTCCTGTCTCCCTCATTGATGCGCCGTCTCCTGTGGCCCTCATTGATGCGCCGTCTCCTGTCGCCCTCATTGATGCGCCGTTTCCTGTGGCCCTCATTGATGCGCCGTCTCCTGTCTCCCTCATTGATGCGCCGTCTCCTGTGGCCCTCATTGATGCGCCGTCTCCTGTCGCCCTCATTGATGCGCCGTTTCCTGTGGCCCTCATTGATGCGCCGTCTCCTGTCTCCCTCATTGATGCGCCGTCTCCTGTGGCCCTCATTGATGCGCCGTCTCCTGTCGCCCTCATTGATGCGCCGTTTCCTGACGCCCTCATTGATGCGCCGTTTCCTGTGGCCCTCATTGATGCGCCGTCTCCTGACGCCCTCATTGATGCGCCGTTTCCTGTCGCCCTCATTGATGCGCCGTCTCCTGTCGCCCTCATTGATGCGCCGTCTCCTGTCGCCCTCATTGATGCGCCGTCTCCTGTGGCCCTCATTGATGCGCCGTCTCCTGTCGCCCTCATTGATGCGCCGTTTCCTGTCTCCCTCATTGATGCGCCGTTTCCTGTCTCCCTCATTGATGCGCCGTTTCCTATCTCCCTCATTGATGCGCCGTTTCCTGTCGCCCTCATTGATGCGCCGTCTCCTGTGGCCCTCATTGATGCGCCGTCTCCTGTGGCCCTCATTGATGCGCCGTCTCCTGTGGCCCTCATTGATGCGCCGTCTCCTGTGGCCCTCATTGATGCGCCGTCTCCTGTCGCCCTCATTGATGCGCCGTCTCCTGTGGCCCTCATTGGTGCGCCGTCTCCTGTCTCCCTCATTGGTGCGCCGTCTCCTGTCGCCCTCATTGGTGCGCCGTCTCCTGTCGCCCTCATTGATGCGCCGTCTCCTGTCGCCCTCATTGATGCGCCGTCTCCTGTCGCCCTCATTGATGCGCCGTCTCCTGTCGCCCTCATTGATGCGCCGTCTCCTGTGGCCCTCATTGATGCGCCGTCTCCTGTGGCCCTCATTGATGCGCCGTCTCCTGTGGCCCTCATTGATGCGCCGTCTCCTGTGGCCCTCATTGATGCGCCGTCTCCTGTGGCCCTCATTGATGCGCCGTCTCCTGACGCCCTCATTGATGCGCCGTCTCCTGTGGCCCTCATTGATGCGCCGTCTCCTGTGGCCCTCATTGATGCGCCGTTTCCTGTCTCCCTCATTGATGCGCCGTTTCCTGTCTCCCTCATTGATGCGCCGTTTCCTGTCTCCCTCATTGATGCGCCGTTTCCTGTCTCCCTCATTGATGCGCCGTTTCCTGTCTCCCTCATTGATGCGCCGTTTCCTGTCGCCCTCATTGATGCGCCGTCTCCTGTGGCCCTCATTGATGCGCCGTCTCCTGTGGCCCTCATTGATGCGCCGTCTCCTGTGGCCCTCATTGATGCGCCGTCTCCTGTGGCCCTCATTGATGCGCCGTTTCCTGTTGCCCTCATTGATGCGCCGTCTCCTGTGGCCCTCATTGATGCGCCGTTTCCTGTTGCCCTCATTGATGCGCCGTCTCCTGTGGCCCTCATTGATGCGCCGTCTCCTGACGCCCTCATTGATGCGCCGTTTCCTGTTGCCCTCATTGATGCGCCGTTTCCTGTTGCCCTCATTGATGCGCCGTCTCCTGTCGCCCTCATTGATGCGCCGTCTCCTGTCGCCCTCATTGATGCGCCGTCTCCTGTCGCCCTCATTGATGCGCCGTCTCCTGTCGCCCTCATTGATGCGCCGTCTCCTGTGGCCCTCATTGATGCGCCGTCTCCTGTGGCCCTCATTGATGCGCCGTCTCCTGTGGCCCTCATTGATGCGCCGTCTCCTGTGCCCCTCATTGATGCGCCGTCTCCTGTCGCCCTCATTGATGCGCCGTCTCCTGTCGCCCTCATTGATGCGCCGTCTCCTGTCGCCCTCATTGATGCGCCGTCTCCTGTGCCCCTCATTGATGCGCCGTCTCCTGTGGCCCTCATTGATGCGCCGTCTCCTGTCGCCCTCATTGATGCGCCGTCTCCTGTCGCCCTCATTGATGCGCCGTCTCCTGTCGCCCTCATTGATGCGCCGTCTCCTGTCGCCCTCATTGATGCGCCGTCTCCTGTGGCCCTCATTGATGCGCCGTTTCCTGTCGCCCTCATTGATGCGCCGTCTCCTGACGCCCTCATTGATGCGCCGTCTCCTGTGGCCCTCATTGATGCGCCGTCTCCTGTCGCCCTCATTGATGCGCCGTCTCCTGTCGCCCTCATTGATGCGCCGTCTCCTGTCGCCCTCATTGATGCGCCGTCTCCTGTGGCCCTCATTGATGCGCCGTCTCCTGTGCCCCTCATTGATGCGCCGTCTCCTGTGGCCCTCATTGATGCGCCGTCTCCTGTCGCCCTCATTGATGCGCCGTCTCCTGTGGCCCTCATTGATGCGCCGTCTCCTGTGGCCCTCATTGATGCGCCGTCTCCTGTCGCCCTCATTGATGCGCCGTCTCCTGTCGCCCTCATTGATGCGCCGTTTCCTGTCGCCCTCATTGATGCGCCGTCTCCTGTGGCCCTCATTGATGCGCCGTCTCCTGTCGCCCTCATTGATGCGCCGTCTCCTGTCGCCCTCATTGATGCGCCGTCTCCTGTCGCCCTCATTGATGCGCCGTCTCCTGTCGCCCTCATTGATGCGCCGTCTCCTGTCGCCCTCATTGGTGCGCCGTCTCCTGACGCCCTCATTGATGCGCCGTCTCCTGACGCCCTCATTGATGCGCCGTCTCCTGACGCCCTCATTGATGCGCCGTCTCCTGTCTCCCTCATTGATGCGCCGTCTCCTGTCGCCCTCATTGATGTGCCGTCTCCTGTCGCCCTCATTGATGCGCCGTCTTCTGTCGCCCTCATTGATGCGCTTTCTCCTGTCGCCCTCATTGATGCGCCGTCTCCTGTGCCCCTCATTGATGCGCCGTCTCCTGTGGCCCTCATTGATGCGCCGTTTCCTGTGGCCCTCATTGATGCGCCGTCTCCTGACGCCCTCATTGATGCGCCGTTTCCTGTCGCCCTCATTGATGCGCCGTCTCCTGTCGCCCTCATTGATGCGCCGTTTCCTGTGGCCCTCATTGATGCGCCGTTTCCTGTGGCCCTCATTGATGCGCCGTCTCCTGTGGCCCTCATTGATGCGCCGTCTCCTGTCGCCCTCATTGATGCGCCGTCTCCTGTCGCCCTCATTGATGCGCCGTCTCCTGCCGCCCTCATTGATGCGCCGTCTCCTGTGGCCCTCATTGATGCGCCGTCTCCTGTCGCCCTCATTGATGCGCCGTCTCCTGTGGCCCTCATTGATGCGCCGTCTCCTGTCGCCCTCATTGATGCGCCGTCTCCTGTCGCCCTCATTGATGCGCCGTCTCCTGTCGCCCTCATTGATGCGCCGTCTCCTGCCGCCCTCATTGATGCGCCGTCTCCTGTGGCCCTCATTGATGCGCCGTCTCCTGACGCCCTCATTGATGCGCCGTCTCCTGTCGCCCTCATTGATGCGCCGTCTCCTGTCGCCCTCATTGATGCGCCGTCTCCTGACGCCCTCATTGATGCGCCGTCTCCTGTCGCCCTCATTGATGCGCCGTCTCCTGTGGCCCTCATTGATGCGCCGTCTCCTGACGCCCTCATTGATGCGCCGTCTCCTGTGGCTCTCATTGATGCGCCGTCTCCTGACGCCCTCATTGATGCGCCGTCTCCTGACGCCCTCATTGATGCGCCGTCTCCTGACGCCCTCATTGATGCGCCGTCTCCTGACGCCCTCATTGATGCGCCGTCTCCTGTGGCTCTCATTGATGCGCCGTCTCCTGTGGCCCTCATTGATGCGCCGTCTCCTGTGGCCCTCATTGATGCGCCGTCTCCTGACGCCCTCATTGATGCGCCGTCTCCTGTGGCCCTCATTGATGCGCCTTCTCCTGTCGCCCTCATTGATGCGCCGTCTCCTGTGGCCCTCATTGATGCGCCGTCTCCTGTGGCCCTCATTGATGCGCCGTCTCCTGTGGCCCTCATTGATGCGCCGTCTCCTGTCGCCCTCATTGATGCGCCGTCTCCTGTGGCCCTCATTGATGCGCCGTCTCCTGTGGCCCTCATTGATGCGCCGTCTCCTGTGGCCCTCATTGATGCGCCGTCTCCTGTGGCCCTCATTGATGCGCCGTCTCCTGTGGCCCTCATTGATGCGCCGTCTCCTGTGGCTCTCATTGATGCGCCGTCTCCTGTGGCCCTCATTGATGCGCCGTCTCCTGTCGCCCTCATTGATGCGCCGTCTCCTGTCGCCCTCATTGATGCGCCGTCTCCTGTGGCCCTCATTGATGCGCCGTCTCCTGTGGCCCTCATTGATGCGCCGTCTCCTGTGGCTCTCATTGATGCGCCGTTTCCTGTGGCCCTCATTGATGCGCCGTCTCCTGTCGCCCTCATTGATGCGCCGTCTCCTGTCGCCCTCATTGATGCGCCGTCTCCTGTGGCCCTCATTGATGCGCCGTCTCCTGACGCCCTCATTGATGCGCCGTCTCCTGTGGCCCTCATTGATGCGCCGTCTCCTGACGCCCTCATTGATGCGCCGTCTCCTGACGCCCTCATTGATGCGCCGTCTCCTGTCGCCCTCATTGATGCGCCGTCTCCTGACGCCCTCATTGATGCGCCGTCTCCTGTCGCCCTCATTGATGCGGCGTCTCCTGTGGCCCTCATTGATGCGCCGTTTCCTGTCGCCCTCATTGATGCGCCGTCTCCTGACGCCCTCATTGATGCGCCGTCTCCTGACGCCCTCATTGATGCGCCGTCTCCTGACGCCCTCATTGATGCGCCGTCTCCTGTCGCCCTCATTGATGCGCCGTCTCCTGACGCCCTCATTGATGCGCCGTCTCCTGACGCCCTCATTGATGCGCCGTTTCCTGTCGCTCTCATTGATGCGCCGTCTCCTGTCGCCCTCATTGATGTGCCGTCTCCTGACGCCCTCATTGATGCGCCGTTTCCTGTCGCTCTCATTGATGCGCCGTCTCCTGACGCCCTCATTGATGCGCCGTTTCCTGTCGCTCTCATTGATGCGCCGTCTCCTGACGCCCTCATTGATGCGCCGTTTCCTGTCGCTCTCATTGATGCGCCGTCTCCTGACGCCCTCATTGATGCGCCGTCTCCTGTGGCCCTCATTGATGCGCCGTCTCCTGTGGCCCTCATTGATGCGCTGTCGCCCTCATTGATGCGCCGTCTCCTGACGCCCTCATTGATGCGCTGTCTCCTGACGCCCTCATTGATGCGCCGTCTCCTGTCGCCCTCATTGATGCGCCGTCTCCTGACGCCCTCATTGATGCGCCGTTTCCTGTCGCTCTCATTGATGCGCCGTCTCCTGACGCCCTCATTGATGCGCCGTCTCCTGACGCCCTCATTGATGCGCTGTCTCCTGTGGCCCTCATTGATGCGCCGTCTCCTGTCGCCCTCATTGATGCGCCGTCTCCTGTCTCCCTCATTGATGCGCCGTCTCCTGACGCCCTCATTGATGCGCCGTTTCCTGTCGCCCTCATTGATGCGCCGTCTCCTGTGGCCCTCATTGATGCGCCGTCTCCTGTCGCCCTCATTGATGCGCCGCCTCCTGTCGCCCTCATTGATGCGCCGTCTTCTGTCGCCCTCATTGATGCGCTTTCTCCTGTCGCCCTCATTGATGCGCCGTCTCCTGTGGCCCTCATTGATGCGCCGTCTCCTGTGGCCCTCATTGATGCGCCGTCTCCTGTCGCCCTCATTGATGCGCCGTCTCCTGACGCCCTCATTGATGCGCCGTCTCCTGCCGCCCTCATTGATGCGCCGTTTCCTGTGGCCCTCATTGATGCGCCGTCTCCTGACGCCCTCATTGATGCGCCGTCTCCTGTCGCCCTCATTGATGCGCCGTCTCCTGTGGCCCTCATTGATGCACCGTCTCCTGTCGCCCTCATTGATGCGCCGTTTCCTGTGGCCCTCATTGATGCGCCGTCTCCTGTGGCCCTCATTGATGCGCTGTCGCCCTCATTGATGCGCCGTCTCCTGTGGCCCTCATTGATGCGCCGTCTCCTGTCGCCCTCATTGATGCGCTGTCGCCCTCATTGATGCGCCGTCTCCTGACGCCCTCATTGATGCGCTGTCTCCTGTCGCCCTCATTGATGCGCCGTCTCCTGTCGCCCTCATTGATGCGCCGTCTCCTGACGCCCTCATTGATGCGCCGTCTCCTGACGCCCTCATTGATGCGCCGTTTCCTGTCGCTCTCATTGATGCGCCGTCTCCTGACGCCCTCATTGATGCGCCGTCTCCTGACGCCCTCATTGATGCGCCGTTTCCTGTCGCTCTCATTGATGCGCCGTCTCCTGACGCCCTCATTGATGCGCCGTTTCCTGTCGCTCTCATTGATGCGCCGTCTCCTGACGCCCTCATTGATGCGCCGTCTCCTGACGCCCTCATTGATGCGCCGTCTCCTGTCGCCCTCATTGATGCGCCGTCTCCTGTGGCCCTCATTGATGCGCCGTCTCCTGTCGCCCTCATTGAAGCGCCGTCTCCTGACGCCCTCATTGATGCGCCGTTTCCTGTCGCCCTCATTGATGCGCCGTCTCCTGTCGCCCTCATTGATGCGCCGTCTCCTGTCGCCCTCATTGATGCGCCGCCTCCTGTCGCCCTCATTGATGCGCCGTCTTCTGTCGCCCTCATTGATGCGCTTTCTCCTGTCGGCCTCATTGATGCGCCGCCTCCTGTCGCCCTCATTGATGCGCCGTCTTCTGTCGCCCTCATTGATGCGCTTTCTCCTGTCGCCCTCATTGATGCGCCGTCTCCTGTCGCCCTCATTGATGCGCCGTCTCCTGTCGCCCTCATTGATGCGCCGTCTCCTGTCGCCCTCATTGATGCGCCGTTTCCTGTCGCCCTCATTGATGCGCCGTTTCCTGTGGCCCTCATTGATGCGCCGTCTCCTGTCGCCCTCATTGATGCGCCGTCTCCTGTCGCCCTCATTGATGCGCCGTTTCCTGTCACCCTCATTGATGCGCCGTCTCCTGTCGCCCTCATTGATGCTCCATCTCCTGACGCCCTCATTGATGCGCCGTCTCCTGTGGCCCTCATTGATGCACCGTCTCCTGTCGCCCTCATTGATGCGCCGTTTCCTGTCACCCTCATTGATGCGCCGTCTCCTGTCGCCCTCATTGATGCGCCGTCTCCTGACGCCCTCATTGATGCGCCGTCTCCTGTCGCCCTCATTGATGCGCCGTCTCCTGTCGCCCTCATTGATGCGCCGTCTCCTGTGGCCCTCATTGATGCGCCGTCTCCTGACGCCCTCATTGATGCGCCGTCTCCTGACGCCCTCATTGATGCGCCGTCTCCTGACGCCCTCATTGATGCGCCGTCTCCTGTCGCCCTCATTGATGCGCCGTCTCCTGACGCCCTCATTGATGCGCCGTCTCCTGTCGCCCTCATTGATGCGCCGTCTCCTGACGCCCTCATTGATGCGCCGTCTCCTGTCGCCCTCATTGATGCGCCGTCTCCTGTCGCCCTCATTGATGCGCCGTCTCCTGTCGCCCTCATTGATGCGCCGTCTCCTGACGCCCTCATTGATGCGCCGTCTCCTGACGCCCTCATTGATGCGCCGTCTCCTGTGGCCCTCATTGATGCGCCGTCTCCTGACGCCCTCATTGATGCGCCGTCTCCTGACGCCCTCATTGATGCGCCGTCTCCTGACGCCCTCATTGATGCGCCGTCTCCTGACGCCCTCATTGATGCGCCGTCTCCTGACGCCCTCATTGGTGCGCCGTCTCCTGTCTCCCTCATTGATGCGCCGTCTCCTGTCTCCCTCATTGATGTGCCGTCTCCTGTCGCCCTCATTGATGCGCCGTCTTCTGTTGCCCTCATTGATGCGCTTTCTCCTGTCGCCCTCATTGATGCGCCGTCTCCTGTCGCCCTCATTGATGCGCCGTCTCCTGTGGCCCTCATTGATGCGCCGTCTCCTGTGGCCCTCATTGATGCGCCGTCTCCTGTGGCCCTCATTGATGCGCCGTCTCCTGACGCCCTCATTGATGCGCCGTCTCCTGTCGCCCTCATTGATGCGCCGTCTCCTGTCGCCCTCATTGATGCGCCGTCTCCTGTGGCCCTCATTGATGCGCCGTCTCCTGACGCCCTCATTGATGCGCCGTCTCCTGCCGCCCTCATTGATGCGCCGTTTCCTGTGGCCCTCATTGATGCGCCGTCTCCTGTCTCCCTCATTGATGCGCCGTCTCCTGACGCCCTCATTGATGCGCCGTCTCCTGACGCCCTCATTGATGCGCCGTCTCCTGCCGCCCTCATTGATGCGCCGTCTCCTGACGCCCTCATTGATGCGCCGTCTCCTGACGCCCTCATTGATGCGCCGTCTCCTGACGCCCTCATTGATGCGCCGTCTCCTGCCGCCCTCATTGATGCGCCGTTTCCTGTGGCCCTCATTGATGCGCCGTTTCCTGTCTCCCTCATTGATGCGCCGTCTCCTGACGCCCTCATTGATGCGCCGTCTCCTGACGCCCTCATTGATGCGCCGTCTCCTGTGGCCCTCATTGATGCGCCGTCTCCTGTCGCCCTCATTGATGCGCCGTCTCCTGTGGCCCTCATTGATGCGCCGTCTCCTGTGGCCCTCATTGATGCGCCGTCTCCTGTCGCCCTCATTGATGCGCCGTCTCCTGCCGCCCTCATTGATGCGCCGTTTCCTGTGGCCCTCATTGATGCGCCGTTTCCTGTGGCCCTCATTGATGCGCCGTCTCCTGTGGCCCTCATTGATGCGCCGTCTCCTGACGCCCTCATTGATGCGCCGTCTCCTGACGCCCTCATTGATGCGCCGTCTCCTGTGGCCCTCATTGATGCGCCGTCTCCTGTGGCCCTCATTGATGCGCCGTCTCCTGACGCCCTCATTGATGCGCCGTCTCCTGACGCCCTCATTGATGCGCCGTCTCCTGTGGCCCTCATTGATGCGCCGTCTCCTGACGCCCTCATTGATGCGCCGTCTCCTGTGGCCCTCATTGATGCGCCATCTCCTGTCGCCCTCATTGATGCGCCGTCTTCTGTCGCCCTCATTGATGCGCCGTCTCCTGTGCCCCTCATTGATGCGCCGTCTCCTGACGCCCTCATTGATGCGCCGTCTCCTGACGCCCTCATTGATGCGCCATCTCCTGACGCCCTCATTGATGCGCCGTCTCCTGACGCCCTCATTGATGCGCCGTCTCCTGTGGCCCTCATTGATGCGCCGTCTCCTGTGGCCCTCATTGATGCGCCGTCTCCTGACGCCCTCATTGATGCGCCGTCTCCTGACGCCCTCATTGATGCGCCGTCTCCTGACGCCCTCATTGATGCGCCGTCTCCTGTCGCCCTCATTGATGCGCCGTCTCCTGTCGCCCTCATTGATGCGCCGTTTCCTGTGGCCCTCATTGATGCGCCGTTTCCTGTGGCCCTCATTGATGCGCCGTCTCCTGACGCCCTCATTGATGCGCCGTCTCCTGTCGCCCTCATTGATGCGCCGTCTCCTGTGGCCCTCATTGATGCGCCGTCTCCTGTGGCCCTCATTGATGCGCCGTCTCCTGTCGCCCTCATTGATGCGCCGTCTCCTGTCGCCCTCATTGATGCGCCGTCTCCTGACGCCCTCATTGATGCGCCGTCTCCTGTGGCCCTCATTGATGCGCCGTCTCCTGTGGCCCTCATTGATGCGCCGTCTCCTGACGCCCTCATTGATGCGCCGTCTCCTGACGCCCTCATTGATGCGCCGTCTCCTGTCGCCCTCATTGATGCGCCGTCTCCTGACGCCCTCATTGATGCGCCGTCTCCTGTCGCCCTCATTGATGCGCCGTTTCCTGTGGCCCTCATTGATGCGCCGTTTCCTGTGGCCCTCATTGATGCGCCGTCTCCTGACGCCCTCATTGATGCGCCGTCTCCTGTCGCCCTCATTGATGCGCCGTCTCCTGTGGCCCTCATTGATGCGCCGTCTCCTGTCGCCCTCATTGATGCGCTGTCGCCCTCATTGATGCGCCGTCTCCTGACGCCCTCATTGATGCGCTGTCTCCTGACGCCCTCATTGATGCGCCGTCTCCTGTCGCCCTCATTGATGCGCCGTCTCCTGACGCCCTCATTGATGCGCCGTTTCCTGTCGCTCTCATTGATGCGCCGTCTCCTGACGCCCTCATTGATGCGCCGTCTCCTGACGCCCTCATTGATGCGCTGTCTCCTGTCGCCCTCATTGATGCGCCGTCTCCTGACGCCCTCATTGATGCGCCGTTTCCTGTGGCCCTCATTGATGCGCCGTCTCCTGTCGCCCTCATTGATGCGCCGTCTCCTGTCGCCCTCATTGATGCGCCGTTTCCTGTGGCCCTCATTGATGCGCCGTCTCCTGTCGCCCTCATTGATGCGCCGTCTCCTGTCGCCCTCATTGATGCGCCGTCTCCTGTCGCCCTCATTGATGCACCGTCTCCTGACGCCCTCATTGATGCGCCGTCTCCTGACGCCCTCATTGATGCGCTGTCTCCTGTGGCCCTCATTGATGCGCCGTCTCCTGTCGCCCTCATTGATGCGCCGTCTCCTGTCGCCCTCATTGATGCGCCGTCTCCTGTCGCCCTCATTGATGCGCCGTCTCCTGTCGCCCTCATTGATGCGCCGTCTCCTGTCGCCCTCATTGATGCGCCGTCTCCTGTGGCCCTCATTGATGCGCCGTCTCCTGACGCCCTCATTGATGCGCCGTTTCCTGTCGCCCTCATTGATGCGCCGTCTCCTGTGGCCCTCATTGATGCGCCGTCTCCTGTGGCCCTCATTGATGCGCCGTCTCCTGTCGCCCTCATTGATGCGCCGTCTCCTGTGGCCCTCATTGATGCGCCGTCTCCTGTGGCCCTCATTGATGCGCCGTCTCCTGTCGCCCTCATTGATGCGCCGTCTCCTGACGCCCTCATTGATGCGCCGTCTCCTGACGCCCTCATTGATGCGCCGTCTCCTGTCGCCCTCATTGATGCGCCGTCTCCTGTCGCCCTCATTGATGCGCCGTCTCCTGTCGCCCTCATTGATGCGCCGTCTCCTGACGCCCTCATTGATGCGCCGTCTCCTGTGGCCCTCATTGATGCGCCGTCTCCTGTGGCCCTCATTGATGCGCTGTCTCCTGACGCCCTCATTGATGCGCCGTCTCCTGTGGCCCTCATTGATGCGCCGTCTCCTGTGGCCCTCATTGATGCGCCGTCTCCTGTGGCCCTCATTGATGCGCTGTCTCCTGACGCCCTCATTGATGCGCCGTCTCCTGTGGCCCTCATTGATGCGCCGCCTCCTGTCGCCCTCATTGATGCGCCGTCTCCTGTGGCCCTCATTGATGCGCTTTCTCCTGTCGCCCTCATTGATGCGCCGTCTCCTGTGCCCCTCATTGATGCGCCGTCTCCTGTGGCCCTCATTGATGCGCCGTCTCCTGACGCCCTCATTGATGCGCCGTCTCCTGTGGCCCTCATTGATGCGCCGTCTCCTGACGCCCTCATTGATGCGCCGTTTCCTGTCGCCCTCATTGATGCGCCGTCTCCTGTGGCCCTCATTGATGCGCCGTCTCCTGTCGCCCTCATTGATGCGCCGTCTCCTGTGGCCCTCATTGATGCGCCGTCTCCTGTGGCCCTCATTGATGCGCCGTCTCCTGTGGCCCTCATTGATGCGCCGTTTCCTGTGGCCCTCATTGATGCGCCGTCTCCTGTGGCCCTCATTGATGCGCCGTCTCCTGTGGCCCTCATTGATGCGCCGTCTCCTGTGGCCCTCATTGATGCGCCGTCTCCTGTGGCCCTCATTGATGCGCCGTCTCCTGTGGCCTTCATTGATGCGCCGTCTCCTGTCGCCCTCATTGATGCGCCGTCTCCTGTGGCCCTCATTGATGCGCCGTCTCCTGTGGCCCTCATTGATGCGCCGTCTCCTGTCTCCCTCATTGATGCGCTGTCTCCTGACGCCCTCATTGATGCGCCGTCTCCTGTCGCCCTCATTGATGCGCCGCCTCCTGTCGCCCTCATTGATGCGCCGTCTTCTGTCGCCCTCATTGATGCGCTTTCTCCTGTCGCCCTCATTGATGCGCCGTCTCCTGTGCCCCTCATTGATGCGCCGTCTCCTGACGCCCTCATTGATGCGCCGTCTTCTGTCGCCCTCATTGATGCGCTGTGTCTTGACGCCCTCATTGATGCGCCGTCTCCTGTCGCCCTCATTGATGCGCCGCCTCCTGTCGCCCTCATTGATGCGCCGTCTCCTGTCGCCCTCATTGATGCGCTTTCTCCTGTCGCCCTCATTGATGCGCCGTCTCCTGTGCCCCTCATTGATGCGCCGTCTCCTGTGCCCCTCATTGATGCGCCGTCTCCTGTGCCCCTCATTGATGCGCCGTCTCCTGTGCCCCTCATTGATGCGCCGTCTCCTGTCGCCCTCATTGATGCGCCGTCTCCTGACGCCCTCATTGATGCGCCGTCTCCTGTCGCCCTCATTGATGCGCCGTCTCCTGTGGCCCTCATTGATGCGCCGTCTCCTGTGGCCCTCATTGATGCGCCGTCTCCTGTGGCCCTCATTGATGCGCCGTCTCCTGTGGCCCTCATTGATGCGCCGTCTCCTGTCGCCCTCATTGATGCGCCGTCTCCTGTGGCCCTCATTGATGCGCCGTCTCCTGTCGCCCTCATTGATGCGCCGTCTCCTGACGCCCTCATTGATGCGCCGTCTCCTGTGGCCCTCATTGATGCGCCGTCTCCTGTGGCCCTCATTGATGCGCCGTCTCCTGTCGCCCTCATTGATGCGCCGTCTCCTGTGGCCCTCATTGATGCGCCGTCTCCTGACGCCCTCATTGATGCGCCGTCTCCTGACGCCCTCATTGATGCGCCGTCTCCTGACGCCCTCATTGATGCGCCGTCTCCTGTCGCCCTCATTGATGCGCCGTCTCCTGACGCCCTCATTGATGCGCCGTTTCCTGTCGCCCTCATTGATGCGCCGTCTCCTGTGGCCCTCATTGATGCGCCGTTTCCTGTGGCCCTCATTGATGCGCAGTTTCCTGTCGCCCTCATTGATGCGCTGTCTCCTGACGCCCTCATTGATGCGCTGTCGCCCTCATTGATGCGCCGTCTCCTGTCGCCCTCATTGATGCGCCGTCTCCTGACGCCCTCATTGATGCGCCGTCTCCTGTCGCCCTCATTGATGCGCCGTTTCCTGTCGCCCTCATTGATGCGCCGTCTCCTGTGGCCCTCATTGATGCGCCGTTTCCTGTGGCCCTCATTGATGCGCCGTCTCCTGACGCCCTCATTGATGCGCTGTCGCCCTCATTGATGCGCCGTTTCCTGTCGCCCTCATTGATGCGCCGTTTCCTGTCGCCCTCATTGATGCGCCGTCTCCTGTCGCCCTCATTGATGCGCCGTCTCCTGTGGCCCTCATTGATGCGCCGTTTCCTGTGGCCCTCATTGATGCGCCGTCTCCTGACGCCCTCATTGATGCGCTGTCGCCCTCATTGATGCGCCGTTTCCTGTGGCCCTCATTGATGCGCCGTCTCCTGTCTCCCTCATTGATGCGCCGTCTCCTGTGGCCCTCATTGATGCGCCGTCTCCTGACGCCCTCATTGATGCGCCGTTCCCTCATTGATGCACCGTTTCCTGTCCCCCGCAGATCTCCCTCATTATGGACGAGGAGGAGGCGCCGGTGTTCTCCAGTCCCAAGGAGGAAATCCTGTACTGGAAGGAGCTCGCCCACACCTACAAGCAGAGGTAAGTGCCTGCCGCCTCGCTTTAAAGTGGACCCAAACCCAAGATTTTGACTATCCTGGGTTTTGGGTCCCGATCGGGGGCCCCGCTGTGTGCCACCCCCCAGATTGCAGAGCGCAACTCACCTCCTCCTGGTCCTACAGAGCTTGTGCAGCTGCTCATCCAATCAGCACACTCGGATCCGCTGACATCACGTTGTCTGAGGTGAGCATCTCCGAGCACACGGGCGGCCGCATCCTCCGCTTCCCTGTAACAGGGAGCGTGCCCGAGCCGGCCATTCACAAATGCCTGACCGTGCCAGAGAGATAGCGGGGATGCGGCTCGCACATGCGCCATTGGACCGGGAAGCAAGGTAAGTGTATGGGGTGACCTGGGGGGGGGGCTCGTCCAATCAGCATCTCCGGTCACCCATATTAATGAAGCTGAATGGCTGCGGCACACATCGGCGGTGCGCAGCATCACTCGCATCCATTGGCTGTGGGCTGCGTCACGCTCCTGCCCGCCCCCTTTTACCGAACATTAATATGCGCAGCAAACTGCTCTGATTGGATGAGAGCACTGTACGACCGGGGAAAGGGGCGTCTGTACAGGGCCATCCGGGGGGGGGCTCACACAGCGGGGCATCCCAAATTGGGATAGACGAGGAACATAACCGGAGTTAGTGAAAATCCGGGGATTTGTTCAGCTTTAAAGTGGACCAAAACCTACAGTGGTCAGCCCGTCAATCGATTCCCTCCCTCCGGGGGTATCCAGAATCGGGATGCCCCATACACTGACCTTGCTATCTGGTCCAGCGGCGCATGTGCGAGCTGCATCCCCGCTTCCCTCTAGCAGGACACATGCGCGCACCAGGCGTTTGTGAATGCTCCCTGTTAGAGGGAAGCCGCGGATGTGGCCGTCAGCGCACTCGGAGCCGCTTGATTGGACGAGCGGCCGCACATGTGCCATAGGACTGGGAAGAGGTGAGTTATCTTCGGCGACCTGGGGGGGTTTCACACGGCGGGGGGTCACCGATCGGGGGTAAGGACCAAAACCCAGGGTAGTAAAAGTCCTGGGTTTTGGTCCGCTTTAAAGCAGTCAAACAGGTCCACTGAACCCCACAGCAAGGGGGGGGGGGTTGCTAATATGGGATGCTCCGCTGCACATGCCAAGACCAGACCGACCGGCGCGCCCCCTCTCTGCCCGCCACTGGTTCATTCGCCACTTTGCAGGAGCAGTAGTAGTTAGCGAGCTAAAGTGGACCAAAACCCAGGATTTGGTCCCCGATCGGGGATGCCCCGCTGTGTGATACCCCCCAGGTCGCCAATGCCAACTCGCCCCTTCCCTGTCCTATGGCGCATGTGCGGCCTCTCGTCCAATCAGCGCGCTCGGAGCCACTGACATCACACCTTCATCCAAGGCCAGCGATGATCCCGGGTTCCTCACGCAGGCGGAGGCCGCGCTGCCCCCTTATAGACTCTAGATCAGGGTTTTGGTCTTCTTGAATGTGAATAGTGTTAGATAGGGGCGGCGCTGGCCCCTTAAAGTGGACCAAACCCAGGATTTCGACCCTCCTGGGTTTTGGTCCCCGATCGGGGATGCCCCACTGTGTGATACCCCCCAGGTCGCCAATGCCAACTCGCCCCTTCCCTGTCCTATGGCGCATGTGCGGCCACTCGTCCAATCAGCACGCTCGGAGCCACTGATGTCGCGTCATGTAAGACGGCATCTGAGGCGAGCGGCTCCGAGCTCGCTGACGGCCGCATCCCCCGCTTCCCTGCGCCGGCCATTCACAAATGCCGGGTACGGGCAGGCGCCCTGCTAGAGGGATAGCGGGGATGCGGCCGCAGCTCGGACCAGGAAACAAGGTGAGTGTATGGGGCGACCTGGGGGGTATCACACAGCAGGAAGGGGGCGGGGTTCTAATTTGGGATGCTCTGCTGCACATGCCCAGACCGACCAGCGCGCCCCTCTTCCGCCTGCCATTGGCCGCTGTGCATAAGCAGTGGTAGTTAAGCGAGTTTAGTTGCGCTTTGCTTGGTTGAGCCGCCGGCCTCTGATTGGAGGAGCTCGCCGTCCATTAACCCCGATTTCCTGTTTCTTCTTAACCCTTCAGTTACCAGGAAGCTCGCGACGAGCTGGTGGAATTCCAGGAAGGAAGCCGGGAGCTGGAGGCCGAGCTGGAGACACAACTGATGCAGGTGGAGCAAAGGAACCGCGACCTGGTGGCCGACAACCAGAGGCTCAAATACGAGGTGGACAGCTTGAAGGTGACTCCGCCTCCAAAATGTTCAGGAATGGCCAGTAATAATGTATTGGTCTGCCCAACAACCCCTTGTGACTCCGCCCCCTTTTCCTTTAAGCTCCTAAGTGCAGGGCTCTCCCTTCTATTCAGTAACCCCGCCTCCAACTCCGCCTCCAAATACTTCATGAATGGCCAATAATAATGTATTGGTCTACCTAACAACCTCTTGTGACCCCGCCCCCTTTTTCTTTAACCTGTGAGCTCCTAAGTGCGGAGCTCTCCCTTCTATTCAGCAACTCCGCCCCCTGCTCCACCTCCAAATCCTTTATAAATGGCCGATAATATTGTATTGGTCTACCTAACAACCCCTTGTGACTCCGCCCCCCTTTTCTTTAAGCTCCTAAGTGCAGGGCTCTCCCTTCTATTCAGTAACCCCGCCTCCAACTCCGCCTCTTGTGTGCTGTGAATTTCAGGAGAAGCTGGAGCATCAATACTCGCAGAGTTACAAGCAGGTGTCTCTGCTGGAGGACGAGCTGAGCCGCGCCCGAAGCATCAAGGACCAGCTGCACAAGTACGTGCGGGAGCTGGAGCAGGCCAACGACGACCTGGAGAGGGCCAAGAGGTGAGTGACCCGCCAATGGGAGGTCCCACCGGGGGGCATGTAACATCCTGGGTCATGTGCTGCAGGTTCCTGTCCCCCTTGTAGCCCCGCCTCCTATCATCTCCTATCTCTGCCCCTTCCTCACACCTGACATTCAGTCACTAGCCCCGCCTCCTGTTATCTCCTGCCTCTGACTCATTAGCCCCGCCTCCTATCATCTCCTACCTCTGCCCCTTCCTCACACCTGACAGTCACTAGCCCCACCTCCTGTCATCTCCCGCCTCTGACTCATTAGCCCCACCTCCTATCATTTTCTACCTCCGCCCCTTCCTCACACCTGACATTCAGTCACTAGCCCCGCCTCCTGTTATCTCCCACTTCTGACTCAAACCTGACATTGTCACTAGCCCCGCCTCCTGTCATCTCCCGCCTCTGACTCATTAGCCCCGCCTCCTATCATTTTCTACCTCCGCCCCTTCCTCACACCTGACATTCAGTCACTAGCCCCGCCTCCTGTCATCTCCCACTTCTGACTCAAACCTGACATTGTCACTAGCCCCGCCTCCTGTCATCTCCCGCCTCTGACTCATTAGCCACGCCTCCTATCATTTTCTACCTCCGCCCCTTCTGCACACCTGACATTCAGTCACTAGCCCCGCCTCCTGTCATCTCCCGCCTCTGACTCATTAGCCACGCCTCCTATCATTTTCTACCTCCGCCCCTTCCTCACACCTGACATTCAGTCACTAGCCCCGCCTCCTGTCATCTCCCGCCTCTGACTCATTAGCCATGCCTCCTATCATTTTCTACCTCCGCCCCCTTCCTCACACCTGACATTCAGTCACTAGCCCCGCCTCCTGTCATCTCCCGCCTCTGACTCATTAGCCACGCCTCCTATCATTTTCTACCTCCGCCCCTTCCTCACACCTGACATTCAGTCACTAGCCCCGCCTCCTGTCATCTCCCGCCTCTGACTCATTAGCCATGCCTCCTATCATTTTCTACCTCCGCCCCCTTCCTCACACCTGACATTCAGTCACTAGCCCCGCCTCCTGTCATCTCCCGCCTCTGACTCATTAGCCACGCCTCCTATCATTTTCTACCTCCGCCCCTTCCTCACACCTGACATTCAGTCACTAGCCCCGCCTCCTGTTATCTCCCGCCTCTGACTCATTAGCCATGCCTCCTATCATTTTCTACCTCCGCCCCCTTCCTCACACCTGACATTCAGTCACTAGCCCCGCCTCCTGTCATCTCCCGCCTCTGACTCATTAGCCCCGCCTCCTATCATTTTCTACCTCCGCCCCCTTCCTCACACCTGACATTCAGTCACTAGCCCCGCCTCCTGTCATCTCCCGCCTCTGACTCATTAGCCACGCCTCCTATCATTTTCTACCTCCGCCCCTTCTGCACACCTGACATTCAGTCACTAGCCCCGCCTCCTGTCATCTCCCGCCTCCGCCCCCTGCACGCGTTGTTGGTACAGGAGCCATTCCAGGGCTGGCCTCACTAGGTTTTTTGGTTTAAAGATACAGTCCAGTGTAAATGACTCATAATGGTATTACCTGCAGCTGCCACCCCATTGTCTATTGAGATGTATGAGGCAGAAGGCAATGGGGCGGCAGCCGCAGGTAATCCCACCACGTTTATTACTCTTGCGTGTTGCTGACCCTCTGTTCCCCCGGGCGGCGCAGGGCGACCATCGTGTCTCTGGAGGACTTTGAGCAGCGTCTGAACCAGGCCATCGAGCGAAACGCCTTCCTGGAGAGCGAGCTGGACGAGAAGGAGTCGCTGCTGGTCTCTGTGCAGAGACTAAAGGACGAAGCGCGAGGTGACATCATTATTATTATTATTATCATTATTATTATTATTATTATTATCTGCTTTATTCAGTTACCCAGCTCACACTCGGGTGTCACCCCACATTATTATTATTATTATTATTATCATCTGCTTTATTCAGTTACCCAGCTCACACTCGGGTGTCACCTGATATTATTATTATTATTATTATTATCTGCTTTATAGCTCACACTCGGGTGTCACCCCACATTATTATTATTATTATTATTATTATTATTATTATTATTATTATTATCATCTGCTTTATTCAGTTACCCAGCTCACACTCGGGTGTCACCCCACATTATTATTATTATTATTATCATCTGCTTTATTTATTTACCCAGCTCACACTCGGGTGTCACCCCACATTATTATTATTATTATTATTATTATTATTATTATCATCTGCTTTATTTATTTACCCAGCTCACACTTGGGTGTCGCCCCACATTATTATTATTATTATTATTATTATTATCATCTGCTTTATTCTTTTACCCAGCTCACACTCGGGTGTCACCCCACATTATTATTATTATTATTATTATTATCATCTGCTTTATTCTTTTATCCAGCTCACACTCGGGTGTCACCCCACATTATTATTATTATTATTATTATTATTATCATCTGCTTTATTCTTTTACCCAGCTCACACTCGGGTGTCACCCCACATTATTATTATTATTATTATTATTATTATTATTATCATCTGCTTTATTCAGTTACCCAGCTCACACTCGGGTGTCACCCCACATTATTATTATTATTATTATCATCTGCTTTATTTATTTACCCAGCTCACACTTGGGTGTCGCCCCACATTATTATTATTATTATTATTATTATTATTATCATCTGCTTTATTCTTTTACCCAGCTCACACTCGGGTGTCACCCCACATTATTATTATTATTATTATTATTATCATCTGCTTTATTCTTTTATCCAGCTCACACTCGGGTGTCACCCCACATTATTATTATTATTATTATTATTATTATCATCTGCTTTATTCTTTTACCCAGCTCACACTCAGGTGTCACCCCACATTATTATTATTATTATTATTATTATTATTATCATCTGCTTTATTCTTTTATCCAGCTCACACTCGGGTGTCACCCCACATTATTATTATTATTATTATTATTATTATCATCTGCTTTATTCTTTTACCCAGCTCACACTCAGGTGTCACCCCACATTATTATTATTATTATTATTATTATTATCATCTGCTTTATTCAGTTACCCAGCTCACACTCAGGTGTCACCCCACATTATTATTAATAATAATAATAATAATAATATCTGCTTTATTCATTTACTCAGCTCACACTCGGGTGTCACCTGACATCAACAAACCGCTTCTAAATATAGCCGGCGGCGGCGGGAGCATGACGCCCAAACACGCGGCTGCCAATCATTTCACGTGTTTCCTAAAATAGATCTGCCCGGGGGGGTTCCACCGCCACCAGCCAATCAGGTTCTTATCCGCAATCGGCTTAGGTGTGTCGCCGGCGGTAACCAGCCATCACATCCTCCTCAAGGTTGGGTTTATTTTGCAGTGAACACGTTACACGCGTCTCGCATGTTATGTTACACACGTCTCACACCTTACACTACTCGCCCTAGATTATGCAGGTTGCCCTACATTACATACATTACCTTACACACACGTCTCACATGTTACACTACACACGTTGTAATGTTAGACACGCCAGGGTACAGGTTGCCCTACATTACATGTGTTACAGTTGTTTACACCTTACTTTATGTTACACACTGTCAATTACACGTTACATTACATTACACATGTTGCAGGGAGTGGGTGCGGGTGTGCGCAGGGGATGGATGGGTGCGGGTGTGCGCAGGGGGTGGGTGGGTGCGGGTGTGCGCAGGGGGTGGGTGCGGGTTTGCGCAGGGGGTGGGTGGGTGCGGGTGTGCGCAGGGGGTGGGTGGGTGGGTGCGGGTGCGCGCAGGGGGTGGGTGGGTGCGGGTGCGCGCAGGGGGTGGGTGCGGGTGCGCGCAGGGGGTGGGTGGGTGCGGTTGCGCGCAGGGGGTGGGTGGGTGCAGGTGTGCGCAGGGGGTGGGTGCGGGTGCGCGCAGGGGGCGGGTGGGTGCGGGTGCACGCAGGGAATGGATGGGTGCTCGGGTAGGTAGATGTAGGCGGCTACAGAATACGGCGCTGGGGAGAGGTAAGTAACCGGCCTGGAGTTGGGCTTTATACAATACAGGAAGTGCCCCCATTTCCCAGCATGCCGAGCGGCATCCCGAGGCTGTGGCCTCTATCCAGGAACGGGGAAAATGGGGCTTTCCAAGGACCCTCATCATCTGATCCGGGGGGAGGTGGATGCCCCGCCCCCACGCCTGGGATGCCCCGCCCCCACCCCCGGGGTTTCCCTCACTAATCTTTCTGTTTGCGCTGCAGACTTACGGCAGGAGTTAGCGGTACGAGAGCGACAGACGGACGGACGGAAATCTGCCCCGAGCTCGCCCACGCTGGACTGCGAGAAAGCCGACTCTGCCGTCCAGGCCTCCCTGTCTCTACCCGCCACCCCCGTGGGAAAAATGTCCGACAACAGCTTCACCTCTCTCAAAGGTAAGCCCCGCCCCCGCCGGCCCCGGTGCCGCTGCTTTATATGAAATGTATTATTTATATTATATATATTATTTATTTAAAGAGCAACGAAACCCAAGAATTTCACTTTCTTGGGTTTTGTTTTCTCCCCCCGGCCGGGGCATCCCAAACTGAGTGCGCTCACTCAATTCAGAATTCCATTGCCGCACTTGGACTTATATATATATATATTAGAGATAAAATAGAATGTAGACACGCTGAACGGGCAGCACTTGCCTTTTTGCCATATCCAATATTCCCAGCTGATCAGAATATATAATGGTGTGCACACTGCCCCCAGCAACAGAAATTCAAACACAAGGCAACAAGGGGGAATCCCACACTTCCCCAACAGTTACCAGGGGCACGAAAAATGAGTGCCACCACCTTCAAAAGTATAGAAAAATATCTAAATGTTATTATTTACATATGTTAAAAAGACATAACAACACTTACACAAGTAAACAACATCCGAGTAGTAGTAAGTTGTTGTACCGTGTTAGCCATCGATGTGCGCAGGAAATCCAAGGTTAAGGTAATACCATTTATTGGCTAACTCATTTAGATTGAAAATGCCAGCTTTCCAAGCTGTTCAAGCTTCTTCTTCAGGCATAATACAGATCTGTAACTTAGACACACATATATGGATAAATGTGTGTCTAAGTTACAGATAAATGGACAAAGACACTAGGGGGCGCCGGTGGTCTGATAAAAATCATACTACAAAAGTGCCCCTTAATTTAAATGGCAGTGTATAAGCTCTCCATAAACTAACCCAATTGTGCAAAATACGCAATAAATGTGCAAAATAGATACTAACCAGTGTAAAAATAATTACTCCGGGGGGTATTTTTATTGTCTTAGCTCACTCTGGATGGATATATATATATATATATATATATATATATATATATATATATTTATATATTTTTTTTATATAATAATTTTTTTTCCAGGTCTACCGAACGGTTTTGGTACGACGCCCCTGACGCCGTCCGCCAGGATATCTGCACTTAACATTGTGGGGGACCTCCTGAGAAAAGTTGGTGTGAGTAGCCAGGTCACCTCTGCTTTGCGCTCCTGCCCCTTTAAATATCCCACAATCCCCCCCCCCCCCCCGGCACAGGATGCTCGGCCTGATGGGAGTGATGGCACCGGGATGGGCGTCCATTTAGAGGTGGAGCAAAATCCACCCTGGAGTCTGAGACTCCAGGATGGACATACTCGCTCACCCTGGGGAATACAAAATCGGGATGCCCCTCTGTGTGCTACCCCCCAGGTCGCCCTATTCACTTACCTTGCTTCCCGATCCAACGGAGCATGTGCGAGCCGCATCCCCGCTGTCACTCTAGCAGGGCCCAGGCGTTTGTGAATGACACGCAGCCAAGCGTTCTGATTGGACGAGCGGCTGCACATGCGCCGTAAGACCAGGAAGAGGTGAGTTGGCTGCTGCGACCTGGGGGGAGGAATCGATCAGCCCCGGGGGTCTTATCGATCCCCAGGCCGATCGCAGTGGGTTGTGGTCCACTTTAAAGAGGGAGGTCCAGACATTTTGTAACACCCACCTCTCCACCTGTGCTAAATCCAATCTAACCTGCTGGTGTGTTTATTGTTGGGTCACTCTAACCTGCTGGTGTGTGTATTGTTGTGTCACTCTAACCCGCTGGTGTGTGTATTGTTGGGTCACTCTAACCCGCTGGTGTGTGTATTGTTGGGTCACTCTAACCTGCTGGTGTGTGTATTGTTGGGTCACTCTAACCCGCTGGTGTGTGTATTGTTAGGTCACTGTAACCTGCTGGTATATGATGTATTGTTGAGTCACTCTAACCTGCTGGTGTGTGTTGTTGAGTCACTCTAACCTGCTGGTGTGTGTATTGTTGGGTCACTCTAACCTGCTGGTATATGATGTATTGTTGGGTCACTCTAACCTGCTGGTGTGTGTATTGTTGGGTCACTCTAACCTGCTGGTGTGTGTATTGTTGGGTCACTCTAACCTGCTGGTGTGTGTATTGTCGGGTCACTCTAACCTGCTGGTGTGTGTATTGTTGGGTCACTCTAACCTGCTGGTGTGTGTATTGTTGGGTCACTCTAACCCGCTAGTGTGTGTTGTTGGGTCACTCTAACCTGCTGGTGTGTGTATTGTCGGGTCACTCTAACCTGCTGGTGTGTGTATTGTCGGGTCACTCTAACCTGCTGGTGTGTTTATTGTTGGGTCACTCTAACCTGCTGGTGTGTGTATTGTTGGGTCACTCTAACCTGCTGGTGTGTGTATTGTCGGGTCACTCTAACCTGCTGGTGTGTGTATTGTCGGGTCACTCTAACCTGCTGGTGTGTGTATTGTCGGGTCACTCTAACCTGCTGGTGTGTGTATTGTTGGGTCACTCTAACCTGCTGGTGTGTGTATTGTTGGGTCACTCTAACCTGCTGGTGTGTGTATTGTCGGGTCACTCTAACCTGCTGGTGTGTGTATTGTTGGGTCACTCTAACCTGCTGGTGTGTGTATTGTTGGGTCACTCTAACCTGCTGGTGTGTTTATTGTTGGGTCACTCTAACCCGCTGGTGTGTATTGTTGGGTCACTCTAACCTGCTGGTGTGTGTATTGTTGGGTCACTGTAACCTGCTGGTGTGTGTATTGTTGGGTCACTGTAACCCGCTGGTGTGTGTTGTTGAGTCACTCTAACCTGCTGGTGTGTTTATTGTTGGGTCACTCTAACCCGCTGGTGTGTGTTGTTGGGTCACTCTAACCTGCTGGTGTGTGTATTGTTGGGTCACTCTAACCTGCTGGTATATGATGTATTGTTGGGTCACTCTAACCTGCTGGTGTGTGTATTGTCGGGTCACTCTAACCTGCTGGTGTGTGTTGTTGGGTCACTCTAACCCGCTGGTGTGTGTATTGTTGGGTCACTCTACCCCACTGGTGTGTGTATTGTCGGGTCACTCTAACCTGCTGGTGTGTGTATTGTTGGGTCACTGTAACCTGCTGGTGTGTGTATTGTTGGGTCACTCTAACCTGCTGGTGTGTGTATTGTTGGGTCACTCTAACCCGCTGGTGTGTGTTGTTGGGTCACTCTAACCTGCTGGTGTGTTTATTGTTGGGTCACTGTAACCTGCTGGTGTGTTTATTGTTGGGTCACTCTAACCCGCTGGTGTGTGTTGTTGGGTCACTCTAACCTGCTGGTGTGTGTATTGTTGGGTCACTCTAACCTGCTGGTATATGATGTATTGTTGGGTCACTCTAACCTGCTGGTGTGTGTATTGTCGGGTCACTCTAACCTGCTGGTGTGTGTTGTTGGGTCACTCTAACCCGCTGGTGTGTGTATTGTTGGGTCACTCTACCCCACTGGTGTGTGTATTGTCGGGTCACTCTAACCTGCTGGTGTGTGTATTGTTGGGTCACTGTAACCTGCTGGTGTGTGTATTGTTGGGTCACTCTAACCTGCTGGTGTGTGTATTGTCGGGTCACTCTAACCTGCTGGTGTGTGTTGTTGGGTCACTCTAACCCGCTGGTGTGTGTATTGTTGGGTCACTCTACCCCACTGGTGTGTGTATTGTCGGGTCACTCTAACCTGCTGGTGTGTGTATTGTTGGGTCACTGTAACCTGCTGGTGTGTGTATTGTTGGGCCACTCTAACCCGCTGGTGTGTGTATTGTTGGGTCACTCTACCCCACTGGTGTGTGTATTGTTGGGTCACTCTAACCTGCTGGTGTGTGTATTGTTGGGTCACTCTAACCTGCTGGTGTGTGTATTGTTGGGCCACTCTAACCCGCTGGTGTGTGTATTGTTGGGTCACTCTACCCCACTGGTGTGTGTATTGTTGGGTCACTCTAACCTGCTGGTGTGTGTATTGTTGGGTCACTCTAACCTGCTGGTGTGTGTATTGTTGGGTCACTCTAACCCGCTGGTGTGTGTATTGTTGGGTCACTCTACCCCACTGGTGTGTGTATTGTCGGGTCACTCTAACCTGCTGCCTGTCTGTGTCTCAGGCCTTAGAATCCAAGTTGGCAGCCTGCAGGAACTTCGCCAAGGACCAGGCTTCCCGCAAGTCCTACATTCCCGGGGGGCTGAACAGCAGCAACAGCAGCACCAGCAGCCTCCTGAACAACGGCACAAAGTACCCGCATCCGGGGCACACAACCTTCTACGATAAAGGGTGAGTGTGAGCGCGGGATGCCCCCCCTCCTGGTCTGCTGCTGGCGAGGAGCCGCCATTACAGCCGCCTGCTGGCATCTGCAGTGAGGGGGACGCTTTTACTGCAGAGCCTCTGTGTCCTCTGCCCCATGTGACTAATGACATCACTGGAGGGGGCGGGGCACAGAGGAAGATAACCCGGAGGCATCAAGAAGATCACAGCCCACCAGAGCAGGGGGGAGCTGCAGAGAGGAGAGACCACCTGACCAGGGGCCGATGAAGGAGACAATGCAGCAATGGAGCCACCTGCTTTATCCTCTGCTGCTTCTTCTGCTTTATCCTCTGCTTCTTCTTCTGCTTTATCCTCTGCTGCTTCTGCTGCTGCTTCTGCTTTATCCTCTGCTGCTTCTTCTTCTTCTTCTGCTTTATCCTTGGCTGCTTCTTCTGCTTTATTCTCAGCCTCTTCTTTCTTCTGCTGCTTCTTCTTCTGCTTTATTCACAGCCTCTTCTTTCTTCTGCTGCTTCTTCTTCTGCTTTATTCACAGCCTCTTCTTTCTTCTGCTGCTTCTTCTTCTGCTTTATTCACAGCCTCTTCTTTCTTCTGCTGCTTCTTCTTCTGCTTTATTCACAGCCTCTTCTTTCTTCTGCTGCTTCTTCTTCTGCTTTATTCACAGCCTCTTCTTTCTTCTGCTGCTTCTTCTTCTGCTTTATTCACAGCCTCTTCTTTCTTCCGCTGCTTCTTCTTCTGCTTTATTCACAGCCTCTTCTTTCTTCCGCTGCTTCTTCTTCTGCTTTATTCACAGCCTCTTCTTTCTTCTGCTGCTTCTTCTTCTGCTTTATTCACAGCCTCTTCTTTCTTCCGCTGCTTCTTCTTCTGCTTTATTCTCAGCCTCTTCTTTCTTCTGCTGCTTCTTCTTCTGCTTTATTCAGAGCCTCTTCTTTCTTCTGCTGCTTCTTCTTCTGCTTTATTCTCAGGATCTTCTTTCTTCTGCTGCTTCTTCTTCTGCTTTATTCTCAGGATCTTCTTTCTTCTGCTGCTTCTTCTGCTTTATCCTCTGCTTCTTCTTCTGCTTTATTCTCAGCCTCGTCTTTCTTCTGCTGCTTCTTCTTCTGCTTTATTCTCAGCCTCTTCTTTCTTCTGCTGCTTCTTCTTCTGCTTTATTCAGAGCCTCTTCTTTCTTCTGCTGCTTCTTCTTCTGCTTTCTCAGGATCTTCTTTCTTCTGCTTCTTCTTCAGCTTTATCCTCTGCTTCTTCTTCTGCTTTATTCTCAGCCTCGTATTTCTTCTGCTGCTTCTTCAGCTTTATCCTCTGCTTCTTCTCCTGCTTTTCACAGCCTCTTCTTTCTTCTGCTGCTTCTTCTTCTGCTTTATTCAGAGCCTCTTCTTCTGCTGCTTCTTCTTTCTTTCTCTTCTGCCTCTTCTTCTGCTTCTTTATTTTTCTTCTTCTACTTCTTCTTCTCTCTCTTCTGCTGCTCCTTCTTTCTTTTTCTTCTGCTCGTTCTTTTTTTCTTTCTTCTGCTGCTGCTTCTTCTTTTCTTTCTTTCTTCTGATGCTGCTGCTGCTTTTTCTGCTTCTTCGTTTTATTACTACATTTTAAACTGTGTGCTAGTAACTAGTAGGGGCCCATTAGGGGCAGATCACAGGGTAGGTTACCCGGGAAGGGGCGCTGGAGTGACTCCATAGAGATCCCCTCACTAGTCCTGAGGCTTTATGTCCTTTATTCCCCTCACTAGTCCTGAGGCTTTATGTCCTATATTCCCCTCACTAGTCCTGAGTCCTGAGGCTTTATGTCCTTTATTCTCCTCACTAGTCCTGAGGCTTTATGTCCTTTATTCCCCTCACTAGTCCTGAGGATTTATGTCCTATATTCCCCTCACTAGTCCTGAGTCCTGAGGCTTTATGTCCTTTATTCTCCTCACTAGTCCTGAGGCTTTATGTCCTATATTCTAAGTATGTCACACACCCCGATTCAAGATATTCATAACCTGTGGGTATACTGACCTGAAGAGGGCGATCTGCAGAGATGATTGGAGGAAAGTAAGCCCCTCCCGGTCCATAAATACCTGGGACCTCCCACTCATTACCCAGTCTTCATCTCTGCAGGACGGCGAGCAAGCAGAAGATGATGTCTCCTCCTTGCACAGGGGGTCTGTCAGGTAGCCGGGTCTACCCCCGGCCTATGTTATTTTATTCCCGCTCGGACTTATTATCCCTGTTTAATATATTTAATATTCACATGCCTCCTCAGTTTTGACTGCGGTCTGGGTGATGGTATTTTAGCACACACATGCTTAGGAGCTATGCTCCGCCGCGAGACCCTATTTAGAGGGTAGGCGGTTATGCCGGGTTGGTGACCCCGGTTTGGGATGCCCTGTCCTTAAATATTTTACCTCAGAAATTTCCCTCATTTACCTCTTTCCCTCATAGTTAGGCTGGGGGCCCTCCTTTCTTAGATTCTGAGGAACGTATAGGAGTAATCCCTCATTGAATTGGTTACACTCCTATTTGTTGTATGTATGTCTGTTTTAAATGTAACTGTTACTTGCAACATTGTTAATAAGACCCACCGCGGTGCTATATTTTACCTCAGAAGGCGGAGGGGAGGGGCTCTCCCCTCACGCTCTTCTGTCAGGGGCGGGACCGGGCCTCTTGCAGAGGCTGCGGCCCGCGCCCTGTCTCTATCTAGCCGGGCAGCGGCTCGCAGGCAGTGGGCCGCTGCCGGTCTATGGTGATATGTGAGGAGACGCGGGTTTCTAATTATTTTGTTTTATCTGTGTTTTAGGTGAATTCTTCAGGGAATAGTTATAAGGGGGTTTCTCCTGGTCCTAAGTCCCTGGGTACTCTCACTGGGTTTCTTTCCTACAAAATTCCTCCCATTTAAAAAGGACACTATAAGGGCATCCCGGGTTGCTTCATAGCGTAATTCCCTCTGTCATAGCGACTCATTAAGTTCACCTTATGGAGGCATCCCAGGAATCCGGGCTTCCCTCGGGACAGTCTCGGAAGTGTTTGGGGTGTGGGGTATCCCTAACTGAGGATGATTTCTTTTTATGTATATCCTGTGCACAACACACTATTACGCGGCAGTCAGGACCCCAGGCCTCTGGGTCAGCACCGCCGGCGTCATCCTCTCCCCCTCCTATTTTAACCCGTGCTCCATGTGATGTTACGATGGGGGGGGCAGTCGCATTCTGACGTATGTGCCAGATTGGCCAGTATTGAAAAATGTATTTCCTCTACGGTAGCTAAGAAGGCGCCGGCTAAGAGAAAACATTTGTCCACGGTTTCTCATTATGAATATGATGATACGGATGGTCTGGATTGGTCAGATTATTCACCTCTAGAGGAAGGGGAGGTGTTTGAGGATTCGGATAATTCCGAGGATCAACAAATTGTTGGCGCTGATTCTGATAGGGGGTCAGGAGGTTCCTTGGACACCCCTAACGTTTTGACTCAGATGTTTGAGGTTTTGGCCATCTCGCCTCCGGGGGAGGCCCCCCAACAACAAGGGGAGTTTTATGAGGAATCCAGACCGCGCTTAGAATTTCCTAATCAAAAGCATTTTGATAATATTATTTCCAAGGAATGGGAGAGACCAGCTCGGCTCCCAGGCATTCCTCAGAGTTGGGATAGAAGGTATCCTTTCCCCGCAGACACGGTTAAGCGCTGGGCTTCCCCCCCCCCCGAAGTGGACGCCCCAATTTTGGGGTTATCCAACTCTGCCGTTTTAAATAACCCCGATTGTTCCTTCCTCAAGGATGGTGAGGATAAACGCATTGACCAGATGGCTTGTCATGGTTTTGCCAGTATTGGGGCAGCTATAGGCCAGTTTGTGCCTCATCACTGTTGGTGGTGGCTGCTAGAAAGGTGATCAGGGATTTACTGTCCTCGTCCGGCTTGGAACCGGACAGTGATGAATTTCTTGGTCTGAAACGTTGTGAGTCTTTTCTTTCCTTCATTTTAACTGCTCTGGATGATTCATTGATGATGAACAGCAGGGCCTCTGCTCTTATGGTTACCATTAGGCGTTCAATTTGGTTGCGCCAGTGGGCGGCCGATTTTGGGTCTAAAAAGTCTCTGACGTCTCTTCCCTTTGTTGGTCTAAGGCTTTTTGGAGAAAAATTGGACTCAGTAGCTAAAGGTGGAAAATTACCTCAACGTAGGAAGCAACGTCGCCTTTCGAGGGGCGGCTTCCTTCACCCCTTCCTTTCGGGGAGCTAGAGCGGGAAGAGGTTTTGCCTTCCCTTCTACAAGAGGAGACTCCTGGAACAGGGGCAGAGGTCGTGCCCGTTCAGGATACAGTTGGGGTTCAAAACCCAAGCCCGCGGCCAAGCCCGCTCAACAATGAGGGGGCGCCCTCACCCGCGCGGGTGGGGGGACGGCTGCGACACTTCTCCCAAGTCTGAATTCGGGAGGTCTCGGACAGATGGATCAGGGAAGTGGTGTCTTCCGGTTACATGCTGGAGTTTGAGTCCCCCCCCCCCCCCGCGTTTCCTCACGTCTCGGGTGTCCCCGGACGTACAGGCTGCATTGCAGCTCCGGGCGGCGGTATCGAGTCTTCTAGAAATGGCGGTCATTTGTCCAGTACCTCCATTAGAAAGGGGTCGGGGTTTTTACTCAAATCTGTTCACGGTTCCCAAAAAGGATGGCTCCGTGCGGCCCATCCTGGACCTAAAGATTCTCAACAAATTCATCAGGCTGCGAAAATTTCGCATGGAAACGTTGCGTTCCGCTATCCACTCTCTTCGTCAGGGGGACTTCATGACGTCCATAGATATCCAGGACGCTTATCTCCATGTTCCCATTTTTCCCGCGCACCAGAGGTTCCTAAGGTTCGCTCTGGAGGATCGGCACTTCCAATTTGTAGCCCTTCCCTTCGGTCTCACCACAGCTCCAAGGGTTTTCACCAAGGTACTTGCTGGGGTAATGGCTCTTCTCAGAGCTCAAGGAATTCGCATAGTGCCATATCTGGACGATCTCCTCATATTGGCATCGTCATTCAGCCAAGCGGAATTGGACACCAGGACGGTGCTATCCACTCTGGAGAGATTCGGCTGGGTGATCAACTACCCCAAGTCCTCCCTTCACCCGTCCAGGTTAATTTCCTTTCTGGGGATGTCTCTGGATACAGATCAGGCCAGAGTGTTCCTTCCTCAGTCCAAGGTTCTTCTGATTCAGGAGTTGGTTCGGTCGCTTATGTCCATTCCTCGACCGTCCATCTGGCTAGGGATGAGACTGGTGGGTCTGATGGTGGCCTCCTTCGAGGCGGTTCCCTTTGCTCAGTTTCACACAAGGACACTACAGCTCCATCTGTTGTCGGTCTGGAACAGGTCTCCTCAGTCGCTGGATCAATTCTTTCAGATGTCCCCCCGGGTTCGCCGCTCGCTTCGGTGGTGGCTGAACTCAACCAACCTGCTGAAGGGCAGATCCTTTCAGACTCCCCAGTGGGAGATAGTCACCACGGATGCCAGCCTCTCGGGTTGGGGGGGCTTCTGAAAGGATCTGCAATTTCAGGGTTTGTGGGGTCCCCTGGAAGCCCACGAGCCTATCAATGTTCTGGAATTAAGGGCCATCAGGATGGTTCTTTGTCACTTAACTCATCATCTGCGAGACTTGCCGGTCCAGGTCCGGTCGGACAATCGGACGGCAGTGGCCTACATCAATCACCAGGGAGGCACCCGCAGCAGGAGTGCCCTCAAGGAAGTGTCTCTGATTCTGGACTGGGCGGAGAGCCATGTCCCGTGCATCTCGGCAGTTTACATCCCGGGAGTGGAGAATGCGGAGGCGGACTCTCTGAGCAGGCTGTCAGCCCGCAAAGGGGAGTGGTCTCTCAATCCCAAGGTCTTTCACTCAATTTGTCGCAGGTGGGGGTCACCGGCGGTGGACCTCTTTGCCTCCCGTCACAATCACACTTCCGTCATTTGTGTCTCTGGCGAAGGATCCTCTGGCCCTTGCGACGGATGCCATGTCTCTGAACTGGAGGGATCTGGGGTTTCTGTATCTGTTCCCTCCTTTTCCCATGGTGGCCAGAGTAGTGCGCAAGCTTGCTCTGGAGAGAGCACCAGCAATCCTGGTGGCTCCAAGGTGGCCAAGACAGGTTTGGTTCGCAGACGTGGTAAGGTTGGCAGAAGATCAGTTCGTTCTGCCCCTGCTGCCAGATCTACTCACACAGGGTCATCCTCTTTACCCGAATTTACCAACGCTGGCTTTGACGGCGTGGCTGCTGAAACCTCCATCTTGAAGGCGGAAGGTCTTTCGGATGCTGTGATTCGGACTCTTATTAGTGCTAGGAAAAGGTCCTCATCGTCTGTGTACTATAGGACTTGGAGGTCTTATATTGATTGGTGTGAAACCAGGGCCTTCCCTTGTAGGGAATTCTCTATTTCTAGAATTTTGGAGTTTTTGCAACATGGTCTGGACCTAGGGCTCCAACTCAGTACTCTGAAGGGGCAGGTGTCTGCCCTGGCGGTGTTTTTCCAAAAGCCTTTTGCTCTTCATCCGTTGGTTAAAACCTTTTTCCAGGGGGTTACACATGTGCGGCCTCCTAGGAAGCCTCTGATTCCAGTTTGGGATTTGAACTTGGTTCTTTCTGCACTTCAGGGTCCCCCCTTTGAGCCTTTGCATGATATTCCTTTGTCTTCCCTTACGCAGAAGGTGGCCTTTTTGGTAGCTATCACTTCCGTTAGACGTGTCTCTGAGTTGGCGGCTCTGTCTATTCAAGCCCCATATATTGAAAGACATCAGGACAAAGTGGTTTTCCGTTTTAAGACGGACTTCCTTCCTAAGGTGGTTTTGTCCTTTCATTTGAATCAGGATATTGTTCTGCCCTCTCTGTGTCCCAATCCCAGCAATGACAAGGAGAGGGCCCTGCATTCTTTGGATGTGGTTCGGGTTGTGAAGTATTATTTGGTGGTAAGCCTTTCGCAAGACTGATGCATTTTTCGTGGTGCCATTTGGGCCCAAGAAGGGTCTAGCACCCACAAAGTCTACCATCAGCAGGTGGATTCGTCAGGCCATTGTCGGGGCCTATTCTGCTAAGGGGAGAGATCCTCCCTTTCGTGTTACAGCTCATTCTACTCGTGCGGTTGGGGCTTCCTGGGCTTTCCAGCACCAGGCCTCTGTTGAGCAAGTTTGCAAGGCCGCTACTTGGTCTTCTGTTCACACTTTTTCCAAGTTTTATAAGGTTGATGTTTGGCCGCAAAGTTCTGCAGGCTGCAGTAGTTTAAGTTGTGCTTTATGCCTTGTTTTGGATCCCCACCCCTTTTGGACACTGCTTTTGGATGTCCCACAGGTTATGAATATCTTGAAGCGGGGTGTGTGACATACTTAGAATAATACCATTTTGTGAATACTCACCTTGTAAAATGGGTATTATAAGTATGTCACACACCCCGCTTCACCCGCCCTTTTGTATTTTGGATCCTTCATTTTGTGAACTTTGCGTTGTTATGACTTATATTTGGCTTTTCCTGGTCCCTTACCTTACTGCTTTCTTTATACTGGGGAGTGAGTGGGAGGTCCCAGGTATTTATGGACCGGGAGGGGCTTACTTTCCTCCAATCATCTCTGCAGATCGCCCTCTTCAGGTCAGTATACCCCACAGGTTATGAATATCTTGAAGCTGGGTGTGTGACATACTTATAATACCCATTTTACAAGGTGAGTATTCACAAAATGGTATTATTCCCCTCACTAGTCCTGAGGCTTTATGTCCCATTCTGTTGGTGGATGTGGTGGTGGGTAGAGGTAGGTGCTGTAACCCTTTGTCTTCCAGCCACTCGCACGTCTCAGGTAAGTGGCCGCGGCAGTTGGGCCGGAATAACTGTGTCTCTCTCTTCTCCCCCATCAGGCAGGAGAAGGTGGTTTTCCCCACGTTGTTTCTGGGTAATTGCACCTAGTGATAAGGCCGCATGCTGCGCTTCCTGCTGCCGGGTGACTTAACACAAGCCCCGCCCCTCTCCAGCCCAAACACAAGCCCCGCCCCCTCCAGCCCAAACACAAGCCCCACCCCATCCAGCCCAAACACAAGCCCCGCCCCCTCTCTTGCCCAAACTCAAGCCCCGCCCCCTCTCCTGCCCAAACTAACCGCATGGGGCCCCGGTGTCTGTGGCCTGTCCTGTCTGGTGCTTCTACGCTCGGGTATCTGTGGGCGGCCATGACGGCCCCTGTCATGTGACCACAAAATGGATTCTGTAAGGACTCCCTGACTTTTCAACTCCTCCACCTAGGCCGATCCTTCTCCCACACTGGCCACTCCCCCTCCCCCCACACTGGCCACTCCCCTTCTCCCGCATGCCTGGGGGCCGCTCCCCCTTCTCCCTCCCGCCTCCCGCCTGGGGGCCGCTCCCCCTTCTCCCTCCCTCCCGCCCGGGGGCCGCTCCCCCTTCTCCCTCCCTCCCGCCTGGGGGCCGCTCCCCCTTCTCCCTCCCTCCCGCCTGGGTGCCGCTCCCCCTTCTCCCTCCCTCCCGCCTGGGGGCCACTCCCCCTTCTCCCTCCCGCCTGGGGGCCGCTCCCCCTTCTCCCTCCCTCCCGCCTGGGGGCCGCTCCCCCTTCTCCCTCCCTCCCGCCTGGGGGCCGCTCCCCCTTCTCCCTCCCTCCCGCCTGGGGGCCGCTCCCCCTTCTCCCTCCCTCCCGCCTGGGGGCCGCTCCCCCTTCTCCCTCCCGCCCGGGGGCCGCTCCCCCTTCTCCCTCCCTCCCGCCTGGGGGCCGCTCCCCCTTCTCCCTCCCTCCCGCCTGGGGGCCGCTCCCCCTTCTCCCTCCCTCCCGCCTGGGGGCCGCTCCCCCTTCTCCCTCCCTCCCGCCTGGGGGCCGCTCCCCCTTCTCCCTCCCGCCTGGGGGCCGCTCCCCCTTCTCCCTCCCTCCCGCCTGGGGGCCGCTCCCCCTTCTCCCTCCCTCCCGCCTGGGGGCCGCTCCCCCTTCTCCCTCCCTCCCGCCTGGGGGCCGCTCCCCCTTCTCCCTCCCACCTGGGGGCTGCTCCCCCTTCTCC
The DNA here is from genome assembly GCA_027917425.1 of Gastrophryne carolinensis. NCBI lineage: Eukaryota > Metazoa > Chordata > Amphibia > Anura > Microhylidae > Gastrophryne > Gastrophryne carolinensis. Next base: position 196,944,647 of record CM051243.1, read on the forward strand.
CTCCCGCCTGGGGGCCGCTCCCCCTTCTCCCTCCCTCCCGCCTGGGGGCCGCTCCCCCTTCTCCCTCCCTCCCGCCTGGGGGCCGCTCCCCCTTCTCCCTCCCTCCCGCCTGGGGGCCGCTCCCCCTTCTCCCTCCCTCCCGCCTGGGGGCCGCTCCCCCTTCTCCCTCCCTCCCGCCTGGGGGCCGCTCCCCCTTCTCCCTCCCTCCCGCCTGGGGGCCGCTCCCCCTTCTCCCTCCCTCCCGCCTGGGGGCCGCTCCCTCCCCCTACTCTCACCTGGGCCACTCCCCCTTCTCCCTCCCCCAAGATGTAGACCATCCCCCCAGGCATCTCATATGGCCACTCGCACGTCGGTTTGTTTCTGGGTGGAGTTGTGATTTTCCGGGTGGCCTGGATGTGATGCATGTTGGCGGGGGTGTGACGCATGTGGCCACGCCCCATTCTGTCGGGCTTGGCACTGGTGGGGGTGTGACGGATGTGGCCACGCCCCTTTCTATCGGGCTTGGCACTGGTGGGGGATGTAGGGGTGTGACGCATGTGGCCACGCCCCTTTCTATGGGCTCGGCACTGTGGGGGGTGTGGCCGCGCCCCTTTCTATCGGGTGCTGGGCTCGGCACTGATTCCCCTGCTCTGACATGTTCGGTGCGCGCAGTTGATTGTTACAGACGAGAGGCCATGTTGTCACTGGATCGGCGCTTCCACCCCCGAGCGATAGGCGGACCCTACATGACACTGTGACACCGGGGGAGGTAGGTACCTGTAACTACTTGTGTCTCCTGACCAATGCCGAGGCCTTGATCGTCCTTTTATATTATTTATATACTGGACACGGCCCAATATCCCGAGATGTGGCTGCAGCTTGTTGCCCACCCAGCAGATCCTATTGGGGCATTAGTACGTGTTAGTACATTAGTACATACCAGGACTATGGTGACCTTAAGTCTCACCACCAGAAGCACTAGGGACCCCCCAGGACTATGGTGACCTTAAGTCTCACCACCAGAAGCACTAGGGACCCCCCAGGACTATGGTGACCTTAAGTCTCACCACCAGAAGCACTAGGGACCCCCCAGGACTATGGTGACCTTAAGTCTCACCACCAGAAGCACTAGGGACCCCCAGGACTATTGGAAATCGGCCATGTTTGTGCGGTTTTCACGGATAAGCTGTTACTATGGGTCATAGACATGTTTGGGGATGTTTTTGGTGTCGGGGAGGGTTCTTCCATATATTCTCTATATCTCTAGTGCTGGCCGTACACAGTGCAGTATAAGGGGTCATGTGATTCCACACTGTGCAGTGACAACACACAACACAACAAGTGTGCTCTGCCTCCCCATGGGCTGTCCTGCAGCATCTGCTGTTTCCTGTCCACCGGCGGGCGGCAGGACCTGTAGGCAGCAACAGCAGGACCAAGTGACAAAAGGACCTGCCACTGGAAGGACCCCACAGCAGGACCAAGTGACAAAAGGACCTGCCACTGGAAGGACCCCACAGCAGGACCCAGTGGCAAAAGGAACTTCCACTGGAAGGACCCCACAGCAGGACCCAGTGGCAAAAGGACCTGCCACTAGAAGGAACCCATAGTCGGACCTTGTTCCAAAAGGACCCCATGGCCGGGACCTAGTGGTAAAGGACCTGCCACTAGACGGACCACAAAGTAGGACCCAGTGGCAAAACCACCTGCCACAGGAAGGAAACTATAGTCGGACCTTGTTTCAAAAGGACTTGCCACAGGAAGGACCCCACAGCAGGACCCAGTTGCTGAAACCCCCCCACAGCAAGGACCCCTATGGGCTGGATTGTGAGCAGGTTGTGGGGCAAATGCTGCGTGCATAGTTTCCAAAAGTGCACTAGTGCATAGATTGGCCGGCGCGCTCACCTGGCTGCTGGCACTCCGACCAGCACCTACCTGCCTGCATCGGCCAATCAGAGCTCTGGATTTCTGTCGTTAATGCGCCGGGAGGCGTCTGTAATCGGGCTGCCGCCCTACGCCCGGTGAGAAATGGTTAGTGTTCCGATTTAATGCGGAGTATTCCTACTACCAACACGATTTGAATGGGCTCCTTCATGTATTTATTGGGGGTGTGAATTGGCAAGAATCTGGCGATACGATGCTTATCGCGATACACGTATGACGATACAATATATCCTGATAAATCCGACGGAATGTGCCACCTACCTACCCTACCTACCTACCTACTTGCAGTAGTAAGGAGGGAAGATGGGGGCTCTCAATAGTGTGGAAGCATTGTATGCCATTGTGAATGTCTCTGTGGGGTACAGAGGCGGCAGATCTCACTGTGCCGTGTATCGGGATGGCATTGTAAATAATGCAATATATCTCTGCTGTGACTATAACAAACAGGAGCCTTCCATCTCCCTGGTGAGAGTTACATTGTTCTAGCCTGGCCGCCTCCTTAGGTACCATCATTAAGTGGCCATGAGTCTGCTTTTGAAATGTAAATAGCTGTCAGGCTTCCCCGCTACAACCAAGGCAAAGGTAGACTTCTGGCAAGAAGTGAGGGCTGGGGGAGAAGCATGAAAATGAAGGTCAAATGAGAGAGAACAAAGTTCAGGCGTTTATTAAAGACCAAAAACAGATACAAATTCCAGAGTTGGCGGCAGACAGGCAAAGTCTATAAACAATCTGTGTTCAGAGGCTGGCAATAAACTAAATACGGACTGCAGGGCTGGTGACAGACAGAAAGTTCATTAAGCAATCTGTGTTTTGAGGCTGGTGACAAACCAAATACGGATTCCAGGGCTGGCGACATATATGCAAAGTCCACTTAACAATTCGTGTTCAGAGGCTGGTGACAGAAAAAATACAAATTCCAGGGTTGGTGGTAGACGTGTAAAGTCCATTAAACAACCCAAGATCATGGGCTGGCAGCGAACAAGCAAAGTCCAATAAACCGTCTGAAATTCTAACCGTGTGATCCGTGCGAGGGTTAATCCATACGCTTATCGGGAAGCAGTACAGGTCAATCCAGTATAACGGTCAGGAGTTGCAGTAAACACAGCTTCCAGGAACAGAGCTGATAACAGCAATGAATACAGGCCAGCTGTCCATTTAAATAGTGTTGTCAATTAGAGCAGGGAGGGATGTGTCAGAGTCTGAGTGAGGTCACTTCCTGTCCATTCAGAGCCAGGAAACCCGGAAGTAAAATACAAGCCCAAGAGCTTATGCTATAGGCTTCGTGCAGTTGCAGTGAGCTGAGCACCAGGTGGAGCTGTTGAGCAGTGCAATGGATGAATAGCCAGGTCTAGAACAAACACCCAAAGCACTTCTGCGGCTGTGTGCAGAGATCAATGGAAGACAACCAAAAGGCGCGGGGCCTGACAATAGCTCACAGATAGCTTACAGCTTTCTGATGTGATGGCAAGCACACTGTGAAGATGGTTTCCTCCATATGAAAGCTGCGCAATAAATGCATGCGCTACCATGCAGATGGAGGATATGCAAGTTTGGCGGCCGCAGCATCCGGGATAACCCCGGGCTTCCTGCATGACGTGGGCCCGGTGGTGTCTCCAGCGTGTGATGTCGGAGCTGAGGTGTCTCTCTGTGTCTTCACCTTCCCCGTCCATGCCATTCGATTAATCCCCGTTAATGGGATTAACGCGTTGAAACATGGCCCCGACAAAGCCAACGCAGGAGCGCTGTCAACGTGACGGTGCCGCAGCTCGAGGGGTTTAATCTTTAATCCCGCCGTTTGGTTACTTATTCGGGAGGCAGCTGGCCGCCACTTCAGAGACGGGGGAGTGCCGCGTGCGTGTCCCGTCCCATCTCACTTATGTAATTGGATCAGGCGTGATGCTCTGCAGCTCGTGGCGCTGCCATGAGGAGCCAAAAGCGATGTTAACAAAAACTCTGCTGTATATGTTAAAAGTCCTACTTTTATACCAGACGCGTTTCCTTCGGAGGTTTATAGGCTCGTTCACACATATCGGGTACCACGTGTGTGTGCGTGTGTGTGATTGTGGCAGGCGCTGCGTTACTGCAAACCTAAATCACACAGTGGCTCCTCTTTGGCCCCTTTCACAATGTCTGGCTCCTCGCCTGTCTCACTCCTCTATCGGCTGCTGTCAGATCGCCATCGGTGTCTCTGCGCAGTCGCAGACCTGATCGCTTGGGTGTTTGTTCACCATCTAGCTCTTCATCCACTGCACTTCTCAACAGCGCCACCTGGTGTTTGGCGCACTGCAAGTGCACGAAGCCTAGGGGCTTGCCTTTTACTTACGGGTTTCCTTAGTTTCAGTGGACAGGAAGTGACATCACTCATGCTCTGAGTCGTCCCTCCCAGCTTTTTTGCCAGCACTATTTAAATGGACAGCTGGACTGTTTTCATTGCTGTGTTATCAGCTCACTTCCTGGAAGCTGCGATTCCTGTTTCCTGCATTTCCTGCGTTTCCTGATTGTCTTTCTGGGTTGACCTGTGGCCTGCTCTCAGATCAGCACTCGGATTGTGGATTACATGGTTTGGAATTGTTTATTGGCCCGTTTGCTGCCAGCCCTGGAACTCAGATTTGTTTATTGTATTTGCCTGTTTGCTGCCAGCCCTTGAACACGGATTTATGTATTGGACTTTGCCCGTTTGCCGCCAGCCCTAGAACTCAGATTTGTTTATTGTATTTGCCCCTTTGCTGCCAGCCCCTGAACTCGGATTTATATATTGGACTTTGCCTGTTTGCCTCCAGCCTCAGAACTCACACTCAGGTCCCCCACCGCCAATGAGCCACGCGTTCCATAGGCACTACTCCCAATTCATGAGGCTCCCCACCACCTATTCATCTGTCTATAGTGGTTTGTCTTGTGTGTCATTGTATTCCTCTATATTAATGTTTTTAATGTGTTTGGATGTAGTTGAGGTTGACATTTCTGGATGAAATAAAACATTCTTTGTATTGATTAGATATTGGAGAGCTTCCCTTTATATGTTCATTGGTATCTAGGGTTACTGTTGCAGTTTTGGGAGTCGAGAGTGCAGACCTTTTCTTTGTACAATGCTTTCATGGAAACTCTGCTGAGACTTCTCCAGCACAAGAGCGATAGGTTACCGTACATTTGTGTCTGCAGCAGCGGATGCTCCGGAGTTCCCCTTTATTGCTCTGTATTGTATTGTGCGAGTCTTTCCTTATAATGATCTGATCGATCCTGTTCTGTTTCTTTCCCACTTCATTGTAACAAAGCCCCGCCTCCCTCCTTTATCCTGGCCCCGCCTCCCCTGAGCATTCAGCTGTAAGTACACTCCCCCCTAGTATTTTGTCCCTCCCCTAAACACAAGCCCCTCCCAGTCTTATTTCTAATTGGCTGGCTGTGCTGTTTCTCCGCCCTCGCCACTCCCATGTTTTCTGTCACTGATAACATTACCTGGTGTTATTGAGCTTTATTATGATGAACCTGTTGCTGTGAGCAGATGATTTCTCTTTCATTCACTCGGGGACACACATTACTCTCAGGGTTATGGCCACCAATCAGGTGATTGGAAACGAAGGACAGAGGCTCCTCCCACTGGGTTTGATTGACACCGTCTTGCTGCCTTGTGCTTCAGTATTTCCAGCATTTAGTAAGCAGTATGAGCAGATATGTTTCCTCGCTTCTCTAGATTCTGAATCTCCCACAATCAGACTAATCCGAGGTGATTTTATAGCACCAGGGGGCACCCAGTGTCTCCTATTTAGATATTTGCCCCAAGTCAGACCTAAACCCTACAGTCTCCCCTCTTGAATCCTCCTGGTTGTGGCCCAGCGGCTCGGCCTCATCTCTAAGAGAGAACCATGATATTAACGGCCGTCTTCACACACTGGGTCACACAGACCATCTCATCCAATTGGGTGCTCAGCGTCCTATTGGTGGAGAACAAGAGCTCACCCTCACTTCCTGTTGACTCCCATAGGGGGGCGTTGACTTGTGCACCCATCCCGAGGAAGCAAAGCCAGACCACAAGATAAGCCTTCAAGAGTCCAGCAAGTAGGGGATGGATATAGAATAGATTAGATAGATTGGATGGATGGATGGATGGATAGGGGATGGATGGATAGGAGATTGGATGGATGGATAGGAGATTGGATGGGTGGATAGGAGATTGGATGGGTGGATAGGAGATTGGATGGGTGGATAGGAGATGGATGGATAAGAGATGGGTGGATAGGAGATGGGTGGATAGGAGATTGGATGGATGGATAGGAGATTGGATGGGTGGATAGGAGATTGGATGGGTGGATAGGAGATTGGATGGATAAGAGATGGGTGGATAGGAGATTGGATGGGTGGATAGGAGATTGGATGGGTGGATAGGAGATTGGATGGGTGGATAGGAGATTGGATGGGTGGATAGGAGATTGGATGGGAGATGGGTGGGTGGATAGGAGATTGGATAGGAGATTGGATAGGAGATGGATGGATGGATGGATAGGAGATTGGATGGGTGGATAGGAGATGGATGGATAAGAGATGGGTGGATAGGAGATTGGATGGGTGGATAGGAGATTGGATGGGTGGATAGGAGATGGATAAGAGATGGGTGGATAGGAGATTGGATGGGTGGATAGGAGATGGATGGATAAGAGATGGGTGGATAGGAGATTGGATGGGTGGATAGGAGATTGGATGGGTGGATAGGAGATTGGATGGGAGATGGGTGGGTGGATAGGAGATTGGATGGGTGGATAGGAGATTGGATGGGAGATGGGTGGGTGGATAGGAGATTGGATAGGAGATTGGATGGGTGGATAGGAGATTAGATGGGTGGATAGGAGATTGGATGGGTGGATAGGAGATTGGATGGGTGGATAGGAGATTGGATGGGTGGATGGGAGATTGGATGGGTGGATGGGAGATTGGATGGGTGGATGGGAGATTGGGTGGGTGGATAGGAGATTGGATGGGTGGATGGGAGATTGGATGGGTGGATGGGAGATTGGATGGGTGGATGGGAGATTGGATGGGTGGATGGGAGATTGGGTGGGTGGATAGGAGATTGGATGGGTGGATGGGAGATTGGGTGGGTGGATGGGAGATTGGATGGGAGATTGGGTGGGTGGATGGGAGATTGGGTGGGTGGATGGGAGATTGGATAGGAGATTGGATGGGTGGATGGGAGATTGGGTGGGTGGATAGGAGATTGGATGGGTGGATGGGAGATTGGGTGGGTGGATGGGAGATTGGATAGGAGATTGGATGGGTGGATAGGAGATTGGGTGGGTGGATAGGAGATTGGATGGGTGGATGGGAGATTGGGTGGGTGGATGGGAGATTGGATAGGAGATTGGATGGGTGGATGGGAGATTGGGTGGGTGGATGGGAGATTGGATGGGAGATTGGGTGGGTGGATGGGAGATTGGATGGGTGGATGGGAGATTGGATAGGAGATTGGATAGGAGATGGATGGATAGGAGATTGGATAGGAGATGGATGGATAGGAGATGGATGGATAGGAGATGGATGGATAGGAGATGGATGGATGGATGGGAGATGGATGGATGGATGGGAGATGGATGGATGGGAGATGGATGGATGGATGGGAGATGGATGGATGGGAGATGGATGGATGGGAGATGGATGGATGGATAGGAGATGGATGGATGGATAGGAGATGGATGGATGGGAGATGGATGGATGGATGGGAGATGGATGGATGGATGGGAGATGGATGGATGGATGGGAGGTGGATGGATGGGAGGTGGATGGATGGGAGGTGGATGGATGGATAGGAGATGGATGGATGGATGGGAGATGGATGGATGGATGGGAGATGGATGGATGGATGGGAGATGGATGGATGGATGGATGGGAGATGGATGGATGGATGGGAGATGGATGGATGGATGGGAGATGGATGGATGGATAGGAGATGGATGGATGGATAGGAGATGGATGGATGGGAGATGGATGGATGGATGGATGGGAGATGGATGGATGGATGGATGGATGGATGGGAGATGGATGGATGGATGGATGGGAGATGGATGGGAGATGGATGGATGGATGGGAGATGGATGGATGGATGGGGGATGGATGGATGGATGGGAGATGATGGATGGATGGATGGGAGATGATGGATGGATGGATGGATGGATGGGAGATGATGGATGGATGGGAGATGATGGATGGATGGGAGATGATGGATGGATGGATAGATAGGGGCTAGATGGATGGATAGGTGATAGATAGGAGAGGGATGGATAGGCGATAAATTAGATAGATATGAGAGTCTTGCCCCCCCCCCCCGCAGTTTTAGTTGCAGGTTCCCTATTTGCATCTCAAATGCGTCAGACGAGGTAATAACGTGTCTGACATGGAGATCTTCTTATATTCCAATGTTAAAGGAAGTCACCTGAAGCCTGTCCCGTGTGCCTCTCCTGCTGCAGGCAATGGAGGAAGGCGCGTGGTACAGGCTTCAGGTGAGCTCCTTGCTGCCTCATTATTGCCTCTGTCAGAGGTGGCAGAACTCATGTGAGTAATGGCTGTGCCCCCAACTGAATGTTGCAAAAAGAAAAGAAAAACTATTCCTCTAAACTCTCCTTTTCCTCGGATGTTCTTTCTTTCAGTCTGTTTGCTCGGGATAAGCAACTTTATTACAACGAAAGGCTTCGATAATAGTCCTACACCCTACATTCTACCCCTGCAGCAGTGTCACGTCCCAATACTCTGTTAAAGCACCAATGGGGTGTCTTGTGCTCATAATAGTCCTACACCCTACATTCTACCCCTGCAGCAGTGTCATGTCCCAATACTCTGTTAAAGCACCAATGGGGTGTCTTGTGCTCATAATAGTCCTACACCCTACATTCTACCCCTGCAGCAGTGTCATGTCCCAATACTCTGTTAAGGCACCAATGGGGTGTATCGTGCTCATAATAGTCCTACACCCTACATTCTACCCCTGCAGCAGTGTCATGTCCCAATACTCTGTTAAGGCACCAATGGGGTGTCTCGTGCTCATAATAGTCCTACACCCTACATTCTACCCCTGCAGCAGTGTCATGTCCCAATACTCTGTTAAAGCACCAATGGGGTGTCTCACACTCATAGTCCTACACCCTACATTCTCCCCCTGCAGCAGTGTCATGTCCCAATACTCTGTTAAAGCACCAATGGGGTGTATCATGCTCATAATAGTCCTACACCCTACGTTCTACCCCTGCAGCAATGTCATGTCCCAATACTCTGTTGACCTCTGAAGGTGAGCTCACAGAGTTGTCTTCGCACCATGGGTCACATGAGCCATCACCTCCAATTGGGTGCTCCGATATGTGGGTGTGTCCTATTGGTGGATGGGCAAGCCAGTTGGGTACAAACCCTCATCTATGGGTGTCACACTTCATCCTCAGACACACACTGTGCAAGGGTTTGAACACCGCTGGCTTCTGGGTGCCCCTCACCTGCTAAGGTTGCACCAAGCTTAGGGGGAGGAGCTATGGATTTTCCTTCCTTAAATCTTCTACTCTCTGCCACCTCACCAGCCAAGATTGCACCAAGCTTGGGTGAGAGGGGGGCGGAGCTATGGCATTTCCATTCCATCCCCCCCCCTTCTGAAAAACTTCTCTCTGGTTCAACAAGCAATGGTTACATCTACAACGGGTGGAGAATGCGGGCGCTTCAAACACGCCCCTCACCTGCCAAAATTGCACCAAGCTTAGGGGGAGGAGCTAAGAATTTTCTATCCCTCCCCTTCCTAAAAACTTTTACTCTTTGTTTAGGCCAAGTTGGGAGTTGCTTAACCTGTTCGGCAGCCACTTCCTATGAACGTGTTACTAGTAATGTGTAAGTTTTCTTTAAAGTGACGGCTTCCTTTTTCTAATCCGCAGGTCAGTGAATGGCTACGAACCTCCGGGTCTCCTTGGATCTCAGCCACCGCCCCCGCCGGGCCTGCTCCCGCTCAGCGTATGAACACAGTGGGTGGAGAAAACAGACTCCAAACTTTTAGTCCAGAGCTTCTCGGCAGGAACGCTGCGAAAAGAACAAAAACCTGCTTCACTTTAAGTCCCGTTCACACTGCCTGGGAGAAACGGTTGCCTCCATGCAAGCCCCGCCCCCTCCCCACCCGCCCATTTGAGGGGGGGAGGGGTTTCATCTATATCTACTTGAGCTGAAATTAGGTTGCGTAATATAATCTCTCGCTGACGCCATCTCGGATGCCTGGTCTCGCGCAGCGGATTCCGCTTCTGTAACCTTTTCCTCTCGTCGTATCCCGGTCTGGCTGTCGTGCTTTTTTTTGTTGGACTGGCTGTGACATCGCCTCGAAACCGGGGCGCACGCATCGGCCCTTTTCTACGCCTCCCCTATGCTAGGTCTGCTGGGGAGCTTTCGACGCAGCGGGTGGAGAATGCGGGCGCTTTAAACACGCCACTCACCTGCCAAGATTGCACCAAGCTTATGGGGAGGAGCTAAAGATTTTCTATCCCTCCCCTTGCTAAAAACTTCTACGCTCTGGTTCAACAAGCGATAGTTACGTCTACAACGGGTGGAGAATGCGGGCGCTTTAAACAAGCCCCTCACCGGCCAAGATTTCTTCTACTCTCTGGTTACATCTACAACGGGTGGAGAATGCGGGCGCTTTAAACATGCCCCTCAGCGGCCAAGATTGCACCAGGTTTAGGGGGAGGAGCTAAGGATTTTCCATACCTCCCCTTACGAATTACTTCTACTCTCTGGTTCAACAAGCAATGGTTACATCTACAATGGGTGAAGAATGCGGGCGCTTCAAATGTGCCCCTCACTGGCCAAGATTGCACCAGGCTTGGGTGAGGGGGAGGAGCTCTAGAATTTCCTTCCCTCCCCCTTTCGAAATACTTCTCCCTGGTTTAACAAGCGATGGTTACATCTACAATTGGTGGAGAATGCGGGCGCTTTAAACGCGTCCCTCAGCGCCAAGATTGCACAAGATTTGGGGGGAGGAGCGAAGGATTTTTCATCCCTCCCCTTCCTAACAACTTCTCTCTAGTTCAACCAGCGATAGTTACATCTACAATTGGTGGAGAATGTGGGCGCTTTAAACACGCCCCTCACTGGCCAAGATGGTACCAGGTTTAGGGGGCAGAGCTATAGATTTTCCATCCCTCCTCTACCTAAAAACTGGTTCAACAAGCCCCCCTAACATGCCCCTCATCTGCTAAGGTTGCGCCAAGCTTAGGGGGAGGATTTATGGATTTTCCATCCCTCCCCTTCCTAAAAACTTCTACTCTCTTCCACCTCACCTGCCAAGATTACACCAGGCTTGGGTGAAGGGGCGGAGCTATGGAATTTCCATCACTCCCCCTTCCGAAATACTTCTCTCTGGTTTAACAAGCGATGGTTACATCTACAATTGGTGGAGAATATGGGCGCTTTAAACACGTCCCTAACCTGCTAAGGTTGCACCAGGCTTAGGGGGGCGGAGCTATGGATTTTCCATCCCTCCCCTTCCTAAAAACTTCTACACTCTGCCACCTCACCTGCCAAGATTGCACCAAGCTTGGGTGAGGGGGCGAAGCTATGGCATCTCCATCCCTCCACCTTCCAAAATACTGCTCTCTGGTTTTGGTGGAGAATGCGGGCGCTTTAAACATGCCCCTCACCCGCCAAGATAGCACTAGGTTCAGGGGGGGCGGAGCTATGGAATTTCCATCCCTCCCCTCTCTGAAATACTATTACTCTCTGGTTTCTCGTACAGGGTTAACATTAAGTCAGTAAGGATGTGTGTCATTATGATTTATGTATGTTCCCGCTCCCTTTTAAAGTTAAAGGAGGACTCCGACACATTTAAAATAAGAGGGGGCAGTAGGAGAATAGATATCACATAATTATGTTTCCCTCGTTTACTCTGTTTTAAGCCCTTGCTTTTGCCCCGAAGGGCCTTTTTCGGTTGTTGCCGACCACTTAAAGTGGACCAAAACCCAGGATTTTTACTATCCAGGGTGTTGGTCCTTGACCGGGGGTGTGTGAAACCCCCCAGATCAGGGGGCTGATCGGGCTGGGTTTTGGTCTACTTTAAGAAATCGGCAACGGAACAAGAGGCCGGAGTAAGCGGACTATCGCTGCTCTTCCTGACCCCCTTTTATTTTAAATCTCTTGAGTTCTGCTTTAAAGCCCAAATCCATCTACAAGCGATAGTTAAATCTACATCGAGTGGAGAATTCGGGTGCTTGAAATGCGACCCCCCCCCCTCACCTTCCAGGGCTTGTGGGTAGGGAGCGGAGCCATGGATTTTCCATCCCTCCCCTGCTCTTCCTGACCCCCTTTTATTTTAAATCTCATTTAAAGTCCAAATCCATCTACACACATCTACAACGGGTGGAGAATGCGGGCGCTTGTGTTTAGGGGCGGAGCCATGGATTTTCAATCCCTCCCCTTCTGCTCTCTGTTTTCTCGTACAGGGTTAACATTTTGTCACTAAGGATGTGTGTTGTTATGATTTATATTTTTCTTTAATGTTAAAGGGGAACTCCGTTGTGTTTAAAATAACAGGGGCCAGTAGATACCACTTCCACCTTCCACCCCATCCCCCCTGCGTCCGAGGTCTGTTTTCGGCCTTCGCTTTAGCCCAGAGGGTCCTTTTGGTCCATTAAAGTTGTTGCTGACCTCTTAAAGAGGAAGTCCGAGTATTTTGTAAGGCTCCACCCACCTCTCCCTCCCAAGTTAGCATAACTCACTGGGAGGGAGCAGTGTTACTGCACTGGGCTGTCACTCAAGCCCACGGCTGTCATGTGGACCCCCTCCCCTTCCTGCTACTGGCCTGTCACTCAAGCCCACGGCTGCCATGCAGAGCCCCTCCCCTTCCTGCTACTGGCCTGTCACTCAAGCCCACGGCTGCCATGCTGAGCCCCTCCCCTTCCTGCTACTGGTCTGTCACTCAAGCCCCCGGGTGCCGTGCAGAGCCCCTCCCCTTCCTACTACGGGTCTGTCACTCAAGCCTGTGGCGGCCGTGCAGAGCCCCTCCCCTTCCTACTACTGGTCTGTCACTCAAGCCCATGGCTGCCATGCAGAGCCCCTCCCCTTCCTGCTACTGGGCTGTCACTCAAGCCCATGGCTGCCATGCAGAGCCCCTCCCCTTCCTGCTATTGGTCTGTCACTCAAGCACACGGCTGCCATGCAGAGCCCCTCCCCTTCCTGCTGCTGGTCTGTCACTCAAGCCTGCGGCTGCCATGCAGAGCCCCTCCCCTTCCTGCTACTGCTCTGTCACGCAAGCCCACGGCTGCCATGCAGAGCCCCTCCCCTTCCTGCTACTGGCCTGTCACTCAAGCCCATGGCTGCCATGCAGAGCCCCTCCCCTTCCTGCTATTGGCCTGTCACTCAAGCCCATGACTGCCATGCAGGGCCCCTCCCCTTCCTGCTACTGGTCTGTCACTCAAGCCCCCGGGTGCCGTGCAGAGCCCCTCCCCTTCCTACTACGGGTCTGTCACTCAAGCCCGTGGCGGCCGTGCAGAGCCCCTCCCCTTCCTGCTGCTGGTCTGTCACTCAAGCCTGCGGCTGCCATGCAGAGCCCCTCCCCTTCCTGCTATTGGTCTGTCACTCAAGCCCACGACTGCCATGCAGAGCCCCTCCCCTTCCTGCTATTGGTCTGTCACTCAAGCACACGTCTGCCATGCAGAGCCCCTCCCCTTCCAGAATTGGAACACGCCCAAATCAGGCTTAGTACAGGGAGGTTACCAAAAGCTTGGAGTTCCTCTTTAAGAACCTAGCAGACACGCTATACAGGTAACTCGGGTGCTTGGGGTCGGGCCGTTCCACCCACTGCTGCATTATGGGGGGATCCCGACTCCCTCCGAAGCGTGGTGCTGCAGCGATGGGTTATTCTCCCTGCGGGTTATGTGCTGCTCCCTACCCCCCATTTATTATAAACCTGCGGAGTTTCGCTTTAAAGGCCAAACCCACCTACAAGCGATCTTTACGTTTTGCCTGACGGGCCTCAGTGCTATTGAGGAACCTCCATATGCAAATTCTCAGATGCTCCGCCTCCGGCCGTCACATGATCACGCCCCTGCGGGTTGGGTGCAGGCGGTAACGTAGACAGGGTTGGAGGTTACCTGGTACCAGCGGCTTAGCAGACTCATGAGCCCCTGGACTTGCCGCCGCCTCCTTTTTATTAGGGAGGAATCTGATTGGCCCAGGCTGGGCCCGCCTCCAGATGGCCATCACATGACGCCCCCGCGGGTTGGGCGCAGGCGGTAACGTGGACAGATTTGGGGTTGGCTGCCACCAGCAACTGCCGCTTGGCCCGGCTTAGCAGATTCCTGAGGCCCCTGGACTTGCCGCCGCCTCCTTTTATTAGGGAGGAATCTGATTGGTCCAGGCTGGGCCCTCATTAAAATGTTTTGGATTACCCCAGTTCGGGATGCCCCCGGTTTGCCCAGTAATACTCACCTCTTCCTGGTTCCCACGTGGGACCTCTCGGCCAATCAGCGCTGTTCCTTTTTTGATTGAGATTTCCTTTGCAGCAAGGAGCATAGAGCGATGGCCCCGCCTCCCTGTCAAAACTCAGGATAGGCAAAATACTGGGGTTTGGGTCCACTTTAAGGTGTCTCTGCTGTCCAGGTCTCCATTAAAAAAAAGATCGTTTGTGGGCGGAGCTTGGCCACCGAACAGTGTTGCTAACACGAGATGAGGCGCCGCTGCTGGTTGTGTGGCCCATCGCGGCTCTTTAATGCTATGTGTGTGTGTGTTTTATGTCCCCGCCCCTATTCTCACTGCCCCGCCCCCTTAGTTGTCCCCGCCCCTATTTTCCCCTCGCTCATCCCGCCTCTTGCTTCACTTGTTGCCCCGCCCCATTCTCCACTTGTCCCTGCCTCCTTGCTCATCCCTGACCCATTCCCCTCTCATTCGTCCCGCCCCCCGCTGTTACCTCACTCGTCCCCGCCCCCTCACTCGTTGCCCCGCCCTTATTTCCCCTCGCTCATCCCGCCTCCCATTCTTGCTTCACTTGTTGCCCCGCCCCATTCTCCACTTGTCCCTGCCTCCTTGCTCATCCCTGACCCATTCCCCTCTCATTCGTCCCGCCCCCCGCTGTTACCTCACTCATCGCCCCGCCCCCTCACTCGTCCCGCCTCCTCCTCCCCTGTGTGTTCATTTCCTCCGAGTTGCTGCTTCCTCGCTCATCGCTGACTCTATTCTCCTGACTCTATGGAGTCCACAGTCTCTGCATTAGAGTGGCGGGGAGTGTGCTGCCCTCTCCTTGATCGGGGGATAGCTGTACACAGAAGCCCTTGTCCTGTTGTGCGACCCAACTGCTGCATGTTAGGGTGTCCTGCCTGTAGGCGGAGCCTCACTTCTAGGGGGCAGATCTATACTCACCTAACGCCTCAGACCTCCACCTTCTCCAGATCCTCCGGTGCGCACCCCCTGCTGGCCGGCCGGGTTAATATGAAAGGATCCGGTGTGACTAGACACGCCCCTGCTGAGTGGGCGGAGCCCAGCCGGCCCTGGGGAAGGTGAGTATTTAGTCTGGGTACAGGCTTCCATTTACATTGATGTGGGAAGGTGAATATGTTGCCCGATTCAGGCTTCCTTTGAAATGGTAGGGCCCTGGGGAAGGGTGAGTATGTTATCTGAATTCAGGCTTGATTGGTGGGGGAAGGTGAGTATTTAGTCTGATTTCAGAATTCCTTTTTGATTGGTAAGGCCCTGGGGATGGTGAGTATTTAGTCTCAACTTAGGCATTGTTTTAATTGGTGGGGCCCCTTAGAAGGGGGGGGGGTACGTTATCTGAATTCAGGCTTCCTTTAGATTGGTGGGGGAAGGTGAGTATTTAGTCTGAATCCAGGCTTCCTTTTACATTGATGGGGGAAGGTGAGTATTTAGTCTGAATCCAGGCTTCCTTTTACATTGATGGGGGAAGGTGAGTATTTAGTCTGAATCCAGGCTTCCTTTAGATTGATGGGGGAAGGTGAGTATTTAGTCTGAATCCAGGCTTCCTTTTACATTGATGGGGGAAGGTGAGTATTTAGTCTGAATCCAGGCTTCCTTTTACATTGATGGGGGAAGGTGAGTATTTAGTCTGAATCCAGGCTTCCTTTAGATTGATGGGGGAAGGTGAGTATTTAGTCTGAATCTTGGCTTCCTTTAGATTGATGGGGGAAGGTGAGTATTTAGTCTGGCTTCCTTCTGATTGGTGGAGCCGGATCTGTAATCGGCCTTTTGTCTGGAGGTCCCCTTTAATCTTACAGGTGTCACTAAAGTCTGAACAGACTTGTTCCTCTACCTGAGGCTCCCAGAGACCCAGAACATTGTGATGTACTCACCTTTCCCTGCAGCACCAGCAGAGGGCGCTGTCTCTTCTCTGCTCTAAATTCTGCTTACACTTTAATAGGAGGCACTTACCTGGCCAGGTGGGTTGAGCAGAGGTCGCCATCGCGTATCCCCCGCGCAACGGCTTCCCTTTAAGTGACCATTGGTCAAATCTTGTTTTTGGGTTCCGCCCACTAAATCATTTCACTGCGCGCCCACGCGTCTCCTTGCCCCGCCCCCTCTCCTCTTAGTCCTGCCTCTCCCCCACTATTCTTAGTCCCACCCCTTTCCTCTTAGTCCTGCCTCTCCCCCACTATTCTTAGTCCCACCCCTTTCCTCTTAGTCCTGCCTCTCCCCCACTATTCTTAGTCCCACCCCTTTCCTCTTAGTCCCGCCTCTCCCCCACTATTCTTAGACCCACCCCCTCTCCTCTTAGTCCCGCCTCTCCCCCACTATTCTTAGACCCACCCCCTCTCCTCTTAGTCCCGCCTCTCCCCCACTATTCTTAGACCCACCCCCTCTCCTCTTAGTCCCGCCTCTCCCCCACTATTCTTAGACCCACCCCCTCTCCTCTTAGTCCCGCCTCTCCCCCACTATTCTTAGTCCCACCCCCTCTCCTCTTAGTCCTGCCTCTCCCCCACTATTCTTAGTCCCACCCCATCTCCTCTTAGTCCCGCCTCTCCCCCGCTATTCTTAGACCCACCCCCTCTCCTCTTAGTCCCGCCTCTCCCCCACTATTCTTAGTCCCACCCCCTCTCCTCTTAGTCCCGCCTCTCCCCCACTATTCTTAGTCCCACCTCCTCTCCTCTTAGTCCCGCCTCTCCCCCACTATTCTTAGACCCACCCCCTCTCCTCTTAGTCCCGCCTCTCCCCCACTATTCTTAGACCCACCCCCTCTCCTCTTAGTCCCGCCTCTCCCCCACTATTCTTAGTCCCACCCCCTCTCCTCTTAGTCCCGCCTCTCCCCCACTATTCTTAGACCCACCCCCTCTCCTCTTAGTCCCGCCTCTCCCCCACTATTCTTAGTCCCACCCCCTCTTAGTCCCTTCCGCCTCTTAATCCTCCCCCTCTCTTATTCCAGCGCCTCTCTTTAGTCCCGCCCCTCTCCTCTTAGTCCCACCCATCCCCCTCTGTGCCGCGCCCCCTCTCCTCTTAGTCCTGCCCCCTCTCTTCTTAGTCCCGCCCCACCCCCCCTCCTCTTAGTCCCACCCCACCCCCCCTCCTCTTAGTCCCACCCCCCCTCCTCTTAGTCCCACCCCGTCCCCTTCTTCTCCTATTCCCATGCCTCTCCTTAGTCCCGCCCCGCCCCCTCTCCTCTTAGTCCCGCCCCTCTCAGCCCTGCCCCCTCTCTTCTTAGTCCCGGCCCACCCCCTCTCATTCTCTTTCATCTTAGTCCCGCCCCTCTCCTTTGCCCTACCCCTCGCCTTCTTAGTCCCACCCCCTCTCCTCTTAGTCCCACCCCGTCCCCTATCCTCTTAATTCTCCCCCCTTTTCTGCTATTCCCATGCCTCTCCTTAGTCCCTCCCTGCCCCACCCCCTCTTCTCCTATTCCCTTGCTTCTCATTAGTCCAGCCCCTCCCCCACCATGCCCTGCCCTCCTTTTCTCATAGTCCTGCCCCCTCTTCTCTTAGTCCTGTCCGCCCACTCTTCTCAGTCCCGCCCCTCTTCTCTTAGTCCCGCCCCTCTTCTCTTAGTCCCGCCCCTCTTCTCTTAGTCCCGCCCCTCTTCTCTTAGTCCCGCCCCCTCTCCTCTGTCCCACCCCTCTTTGTCCCGTCCCTCTCCTCTGTCCCGCCCCTCCCCCCTTTCCTCTTAGTCCCGCCCCTCTCCTCTTAGTCCTGCTTTTTCTCTCAGTCCCGCCCCTCTCCTCTTAGTCCCACTCCTCCTCTCTCCGCTTAGCCCCTCCCCTGTATGCCCCGCCCCCTGCATTCTTCTTGTTGAAGTTGTGATATGACTGTTTACATTTTTGTTTCCTGGTTTTTATTGTATATAGATTTGTAAACATAATATTTTTGGGGCCTGAGATATTTGTACATATTTTGGGTCGTGTATATTGAAGAATTCTATAAGGTGGGCGTGTCAGAGATGGGCGGGGCGAGAGGGGTTAGACTCCTCCCCCCCGCAGAAGGACAGCCGACCGATACCTGACGCCGAGTTGTAATTGGTCGCGCTCTGGAACGCCGCCGGATTTTAGAACAGAATAAAAACCTATGTACAAAAACGTGTGTGCGTGTCATTGCAAACGCCGGGGGGGGAGGGGCCAATCGCCACCCGGTATATGATATCTCCTATTTGTCTCATCTTCCAAGATCTGCCACCGGACGCCAGATGTGATGTTGCTAAATGAGAAACACTTTGATTTGGGACGGGGAGTGTGCTGTCACACCGGCCTTGTGTCCTGGAATAGTAGTAAAGGATTGCAGATGGGGAGTGTGCTGTCACACACCGGCCTTGTGTCCTGGAATAGTAGTAAAGGATTGCAGATGGGGAGTGTGCTGTCACACACCGGCCTTGTGTCCTGGAATAGTAGTAAGGGATTGCAGACGGGGAGTGTGCTGTCACCGGCCATCCTCGGCTCTGCCCCATCCATCCCTGTCTCCTCAGCTCTGCCCCGTCTGTCCCCGTCTCCTCAGCTCTGCCCCTCCGTCCCCTCAGCTCTGCCCCCAGATTGGTAGGGGGATGCCCAGGGCCGGTAGGGGGATGCCCCGGAGTGGTAGGGGGATGCCCAGGGCCGGTAGGGGGATGCCCCGGAGTGGTAGGGGGATCTCCAGGGCCGGTAGGAGGATGCCCCGGAGTGGTAGGGGGATGTCCAGGGCCGGTAGGTGGATGCCCCGGAGTGGTAGGGGGATGTCCAGGGCCGGTAGGAGGATGTCCCGGAGTGGTAGGGGGATGCCCAGGGCCGGTAGGGGGATGCCCCGGAGTGGTAGGGGGATGCCCAGGGCCGGTAGGGGGATGCCCCGGAGTGGTAGGGGGATGCCCAGGGCCGGTAGGGGGATGCCCCGGAGTGGTAGGGGGATGCCCAGGGCCGGTAGGAGGATGCCCCGGAGTGGTAGGGGGATGCCCAGGGCCGGTAGGAGGATGTCCCGGAGTGGTAGGGGGATGCCCCGGAGTGGTAGGGGGATGTCCAGGGCCGGTAGGGGGATGCCCCGGAGTGGTAGGGGGATGCCCAGGGCCGGTAGGGGGATGCCCCGGAGTGGTAGGGGGATGTCCAGGGCCGGTAGGGGGATGCCCCGGAGTGGTAGGAGGATGTCCAGGGCTGGTAGGGGGGGTGTCCAGGGCTGGTTTGGCGTTCCCCAGTCGCTATCCCTTCATGAATAGGGGCCTCAGTAAAAGTGACACAAGAAGAAATAAATGAAGATTCGGAGGTAAAGTCACTTTAATAAAAGAAACATCAAAGAGAAACTAATGATAATGAGACACTGAACTGAATGAACAAAACCCCAGAGATCAGATTCCCGGCCGATCGATTGGTCTCCAGACTCGGGATGCCCCCCCAGGTCCCCCATACACAATCCCTCTGATATCCCTCTAACAGGCATTAGTGATTGTCATACAATCGCACACGATGATCAGACCATAACGATATTATACAATCCCAGTGTAACGCTGGACACACACCTTCCAATCTGATCATTCAACATCTGTATTGTACTATCAGCCGGGACGGTGTGGGATTGTATGGACATTGTACGATCAGATTATAATACCGGCCACACACCTCACCGTCTGATTGTACAAGGCCCATACGATCATGCGCTATCATGCTATGATTAGACCATACGGAGATTATACAATCCCAATGTAATGCTGGACACACAACTTACAACCCGATTGTACAATGCACCTAGAATCTTACATGAATGGTTTGGTAAGATCAGACATCAATTGTACAATCAGATTATAATACCGGTCTCACGCCTCACCGTCTGATCGTTCAACATCTGTATTGTATTATCAGCCGGGACGATGTAGGATTGTATGGACATTGTACGATCAGATTATTATACCGGTCTCACACCTTAACATCTGATCAGATTGTAGCGCTGGCAACACACCTTACAACCCGATTGTACAGGGTCCACGCAATCTTACACCGATGGGTTGGTAAAATCAAACATAAATTGTACGATCAGATTCTAATACTGAACACAGACCTTCCAATCTGATTGTTCATCCAGGAAGGTGTACGATTGGATAGACATTGTACGATCAGATTATAATACCAGTCTCACACCTTACAATGTACCTAGAATCTTACACTGATAGTTTGGTAGGATCAAACATAAATTGTACGATCAGATTCTAACGCTGGACACAGACCTTCCAATCGGATTGTTCAGCATCTGTATTGTATTATCAGCCGGGACGGTGTGGGATTGTATGGACATTGTACGATCAGATTATAATACCGGCCTCACACCTCACCGTCTGATTGTACAAGGCCCATACGATCATGCGCTATCATGCTATGATTAGGCCATACGGAGATTATACAATCCCAATGTAATGCTGGACACACAACTTACAACCCGATTGTACAATGCACCTAGAATCTTACATGAATGGTTTGGTAAGCTCAGACATCAATTGTACAATCAGATTATAATACCGGTCTCACGCCTCACCGTCTGATCGTTCAACATCTGTATTGTATTATCAGCCGGGACGATGTGGGATTGTATGGACATTGTACGATCAGATTATAATACCGGTCTCACACCTTAACATCTGATCAGATTGTAGCGCTGGCCACACACCTTAAAACTCAATTGTACAGGGTCCACGCAATCTTACACCGATGGCTTGGTAGGATCAAACATAGATAGAATCTGATCGTACAAACGCTGGACACAGACCTTCCAATCAGATTGTTCATCCAGGAAGGTGTACGATTGGATAGACATTGTACGATCAGATTATAATATAATGTACCTAGAATCTTACACTGATGGTTTGGTAAGTTTAGAGATCAATTGTACGATCAGACTCTAATGCTGGCCACACACCTTACAACCCGATTGTACAGGGTCCACGCAATCTTACACCGATGGCTTGGTAGGATCAAACATAAATTGTACGATCAGACTCTAACGCTGGACACAGACCTTCCACCTATTTGAAAGCGGACCAAGACACAGGTATTTTGGGTTCTGATCCGCAATAAAGGGGCATCCCAAATGTGTGTGTGAAACCCTCCAGGATCATCCATCTCACCTTGATCCGCGCTCCTTACATGACATCACTGGCTTTCATCCAATCGGATCTCGCCGTGGTGACATATTCTGCCCGGCGACGAGTCCTGAATGGAAGTGATTGGTGAACGCTTCTGCTGATATAGCATCAGATAGAGCCGCACATGTGCCGATCCTGGATGGTTTACACAGCGGGGCATCCCGAGTCCGGAAGTGGTGTCGATCAGACCCTGGAGCCGTGTTCCCGGGGTTTTGGCTTTAAGGAGGAACAAACCCCAGATTTATTCCTGCTTATTCGGGATGCCCCTCTGTATGTATCCCCGGGGATGCCCATAAACTCACCTTTTCCCCATGGTGCAGGCTCGGCCAATCAGAGAGGCTCATTTCCTTAGATGCACTGAGCTCAGGGTTGCACACAGTGGGGCATCCTAATTCGGGGTGCCCCTTAAAGATTCAGAACAAACCCCAAAGAGGCTGATAGACTCAAAATCTATTGAATCAACAACATTATGTTCTGACCATTAACCTCTGATCATAACAGAGCGGAGGTCCCCTTTAGTAACAGCACAGGGGTGTCCCCATTCGGGATGCCCTGCTGCTCCTCACCACACCCCGGGACCGACACCTCTTGTTCCAGACATGTGACCGCTGGCAGCCAATCAAGCTTGCACTGTAATGCCTCTGATTGGCCGCTCACAGTCAGCTGACGCGGTGAGGAGCAGCGGGGCATCCCGAACGGCACAGGAAGGTGCTACTAGTGTAAGAAGACCTTGATGCGATTTTGATTAGAGGTCCACTTTAAGGTTGGGAAGTCTTTATGATGACCATTTAATAAATGACTCCTTTACAGCCAATCACAAGCCAAGGAAGTTCCTCCAAAGTCCTGATTAGTCGAGAGCTCTCTCCCATTGTTAGTAAGAATCACAATTCCTGAAGGTCCTCTTTAAGGTCACATCCAGGTAAAGTAATGAGCTTTCCCCATCCAAGATTTAAAACAGCCAATCAGAAGCCACAAAAGTCAGTCCTGACACCTGATTGGACGAGAGCTCCCTCCCTTGTAAGTCTCTTTAAGGTTGAAGACTGGTCAAGCAAACAGCCAATCACAAGCCAAGAAAGTTCCATCAAAGTTCTTGCATCTGATTGGACGAGAGCTCTCTCCCTTGTAAGTCAGACCCATAATTCCTGAAGGTCCTCTTTAAGGTCACAGCCAGGTAAGGTAATACACTTTCCCCTGGCCAATCACAAGCCAAGGAATTTCCATCGCTGACACCTGATTGGACGAGAGCTCTCTCCCTTGTAAGTTAGAGCGCTGATTCCGGAGGTCTTCTTTAAGGTTTGGGGACTCACCAGGTAACAACGAGCTTTCCCCCCTGAAGATTTATAACAGCCAATCACAAGCCAAGAAAGTTCCATCAAAGTTCTGGCGCGAGAGTCAAAGTTCTGGCCCCTGATTGGACGAGAGCTCTCTCCCTTGTAAGTTAGAGCGCTGATTCCGGAGGTCCTCTTTAAGGTTGAAGACTCGTCAAACAAACAGCCAATCACAAGCTAAGGAAGTTTCATTAAAGTTCTGGCACGAAAGAACCCCAGTTCCGGAGGTCCTCTTTAAGGTCACATCCACGTAAGGCGACGAGCTTTCCCCATCCAAGATTTATAACAGCCAATCACAAGAAAGTTCCATCAAAGTTTTGCCATCTGATTGGACGGCAGCTTCCTCCCATGTAAGTAAGAACTCTGAGGGTCGTCTTTAAGGTCACATCCAGGTAAGGCGACGAGATTTCCCCCCTTTGAAGATTTAGAGCAGCCAATCACAAGCCAAGGAATTTCCATCCCTGCCACCTGATTGGATGAGAGCTCCCCCCTAATTCCATCACTGCCTCCTGATTGGACGAGAGCTCCCCCCCTAATTCCATCGCTGCCACCTGATTGGACGAGAGCTCCCCCCCTAATTCCATCGCTGCCACCTGATTGGACGACAGCTCCCCCCTAATTCCATCACTGCCACCTGATTGGACAAGAGCTCCCCCCTAATTCCATTGCTGCCACCTGATTGGACGAGAGCTCCCCCCTAATTCCATCACTGCCACCTGATTGGACGAGAGCTCCCCCCCTAATTCCATCGCTGCCCCCTGATTGGACAAGAGCTCCCCCCTAATTCCATCGCTGCCACCTGATTGGATGAGAGCTCCCCCCCTAATTCCATCGCTGCCACCTGATTGGACGAGAGCTCCCCCCCTAATTCCATCGCTGCCACCTGATTGGACAAGAGCTCCCCCCCTAATTCCATCGCTGCCACCTGATTGGATGAGAGCTCCCCCCCTAATTCCATCGCTGCCACCTGATTGGACAAGAGCCCCCCCCCCTAATTCCATCGCTGCCACCTGATTGGATGAGAGCTCCCCCCCTAATTCCATCGCTGCCACCTGATTGGACGAGAGCTCCCCCCTTATTCCATCGCTGCCACCTGATTGGACAAGAGCTCCCCCCTAATCACATCGCTGCCACCTGATTGGAAAAGAGCTCCCCCCCTAATTCCATCGCTGCCACCTGATTGGACAAGAGCTCCCCCCCTAATTACATCGCTGCCACCTGATTGGACGAGGGCTCCCCCCTAATTCCATCGCTGCCACCTGATTGGAAAAGAGCTCCCCCCCTAATTCCATCGCTGCCACCTGATTGGAAAAGAGCTCCCCCCCCCTAATTCCATCGCTGCCACCTGATTGGATGAGAGCTCCCCCCCTAATTCCATCGCTGCCACCTGATTGGACGAGAGCTCCCCCCCTAATTCCTGAGGGTCACCCACCCGGCGTAGACGCCCAGCACCAGGTGAAGGGGTTCGGAGAAGGTGCCGGAGAAGCTGTACAGGTGTGTGACGGGGTCGCGCAGCTCATAGAAGGACAGGTGACCGGCCTCGTAGTCCAGGTAGACGGCCAGCCGCTGCCCCAGGGGCTTGTGGGTAACGGCCATCACCCTCTTGTCGTGGACGGCCATGTACTGGTTGAAGTAGCGGCACAGCCCCCAGGACTTGTTGCTGTGGCCAATCAGGGAGTGGTATCCCTTCCTGGGGATGCTGGGATAGGTCACCCCGAGCCTCCAGTTCCCGCCCTCGCTGGTCTCCACCTCCCAGTAATGCCGGCCCCCGAGGAAGCTCCCGCGGCTCAGCACTTGGCTGTACTGGAACCTCTCGGGCATCCAGGGCCGGCTCTGGCCGACCTCAGAGGATGAGGCAGTCTTCAGGTCCATGGAGAGGTGGATGTCGTTGGCCGCCGTGTTCTCATCCAGGGCGACGTCCTGGTCGAGGTAGAAGCCCCCTTTAACGTTGCTCACAATATCGGACAGGCCGGCGTGCAAGGTGGCGGAGATCAGGCCCTCGCGCATTTCGTCCATAGACTTATTCGCTCTGTTGGATTCATGCGTTTCGTCCGCAGACTTATTCGCGATGTTGGATTCGCGCGTTTCGTCCGCAGACTTATTCGCGCTGTTGGATTCGCGCGTTTCATCCGCAGACTTATTCGCGCTGTTGGATTCGTGCGTTTCATCCGCAGACTTATTGACGCTGTTGGATTCGCTCTCCCACTGTCCGAAATCGTCTTCCCCGGACTTCCAGTCCCGCAGCACCGATAGCGGGTCGGGGGAGCTGCACAGATCCTCCATGTGACTCATGGTCCGGGACAGCGCCTCCTTGTGGACGTCCAGCCGCTGCATCATATCGGAGAGGGAAAGCGAGGTTTGCTCCTCCCACCCGGAGATCTCATCCCGAACCTTCACCTCCAGCTCATCCAGCTGCTTCCTGAGATCCCGGAACAGGTCGTCCACCTTGTGTCTGATCAGTGCAATGCGCTCCTCCGCGGCCGCCCTCCTCTGCTGCAGGGCGTGCGCTTGTTTCTCGTCCCCGGACATCTGGGCTGTCAGACGCCAGATGAGATCTCTGCCCAGAAGTCTCTTCTCCTCGGAAGCTTCCTGGATGGGCCTCACCTGGTGGGACAGGTGCTCCCGGGTGCAGGTGCTGCACACGGCTTCTTCATCCTGGAGGCAGTAATAGAGGAGCGCCTCGTGGTGGACGGGGCAGATGGCGCTCACCTGTGCCGGGGTGTCTCTCGGGCGATCGTCCTGGCGCAGGTCGCAGGAGCTCCCGCTCCCGTCATTTGATGATCGATCCATCAGCACCGAAACGCGGCGGCACACACAACTGGAGGTGACCACACACCGGCGACAGCGAGTCCCGAGGGGCATCCCCGCGCCCGGAACAGGTGGGGCCGGCGCTGAGCTGGGCGGACGCCATGGCCGGAGGTAGAGAGACACTTAATAATCTCGCTCAGCTCGTTTGACTTTATTCCAAGTCAGGGTGAGTCCCGACCTCACCTACAAATTCTTACCATTAACCCTTAATGCCCCCGAACTGCCGAGACACAGCGCCAGGGCCCCGGACTGAGGGGGTGCACCTTCCCTCCATCTTTCTCTCTTTCCCACATTCCCTCCATCTTTCTCTCTTTCCCATATTCCCTCCATCTTTCTCTCTTTCCCACATTCCCTCCATCTTTCTCTCTTTCCCACATTCCCTCCATCTTTCTCTCTTTCCCACATTCCCTCCATCTTTCTCTCTTTCCCACATTCCCTCCATCTTTCTCTCTTTCCCACATTCCCTCCATCTTTCTCTCTTTCCCACATTCCCTCCATCTTTCTCTCTTTCTCACATTCCCTCCATCTTTCTCTCTCTTTCCCACATTCCCTCCATCTTTCTCTCTCTCCCACATTCCCTCCATCTTTCTCTCTTTCCCACATTCCCTCCATCTTTCTCTCTTTCCCACATTCCCTCCATCGTTCTCTCTTTCCCACATTCCCTCCATCTTTCTCTCTCTCCCACATTCCCTCCATCTTTCTCTCTTTCCCACATTCCCTCCATCTTTCTCTCTCTCCCACATTCCCTCCATCTTTCTCTCTTTCCCACATTCCCTCCATCTTTCTCTCTCTCTCCCACATTCCCTCCATCTTTCTCTCTTTCCCACATTCCCTCCATCTTTCTCTCTCTCCCACATTCCCTCCATCTTTCTCTCTTTCCCACATTCCCTCCATCTTTCTCTCTCTCCCACATTCCCTCCATCTTTCTCTCTTTCCCACATTCGATCCATCTTTCTCTCTCTCCCACATTCCCTCCATCTTTCTCTCTTTCTCACATTCCCTCCATCTTTCTCTCTTTCCCACATTCCCTCCATCTTTCTCTCTCTCCCACATTCCCTCCATCTTTCTCTCTCTCCCACATTCCCTCCATCTTTCTCTCTCTCCCACATTCCCTCCATCTTTCTCTCTTTCCCACATTCCC
Source organism: Gastrophryne carolinensis (assembly GCA_027917425.1). Lineage (NCBI taxonomy): Eukaryota > Metazoa > Chordata > Amphibia > Anura > Microhylidae > Gastrophryne > Gastrophryne carolinensis. Next base: position 196,971,359 of record CM051243.1, read on the forward strand.
TCCATCTCTCTCTCTTTCCCACATTCCCTCCATCTTCTCTCTTTCCCACATTCCCTCCATCTTTCTCTCTTTCCCACATTCCCTCCATCTTTCTCTCTTTCCCACATTCCCTCCATCTTTCTCTCTTTCCCACATTCCCTCCATCTTTCTCTCTTTCTCACATTCCCTCCATCTTTCTCTCTCTTTCCCACATTCCCTCCATCTTTCTCTCTCTCCCACATTCCCTCCATCTTTCTCTCTTTCCCACATTCCCTCCATCGTTCTCTCTTTCCCACATTCCCTCCATCTTTCTCTCTCTCCCACATTCCCTCCATCTTTCTCTCTTTCCCACATTCCCTCCATCTTTCTCTCTCTCCCACATTCCCTCCATCTTTCTCTCTTTCCCACATTCCCTCCATCTTTCTCTCTTTCCCACATTCCCTCCATCTTTCTCTCTTTCTCACATTCCCTCCATCTTTCTCTCTCTTTCCCACATTCCCTCCATCTTTCTCTCTTTCCCACATTCCCTCCATCTTTCTCTCTTTCTCACATTCCCTCCATCTTTCTCTCTCTTTCCCACATTCCCTCCATCTTTCTCTCTTTCCCACATTCCCTCCATCTTTCTCTCTTTCCCACATTCCCTCCATCGTTCTCTCTTTCCCACATTCCCTCCATCTTTCTCTCTCTCCCACATCCCTCCATCTTTCTCTCTTTCCCACATTCCCTCCATCTTTCTCTCTCTCCCACATTCCCTCCATCTTTCTCTCTCTCCCACATTCCCTCCATCTTTATCTCTTTCCCACATTCCCTCCATCTTTCTCTCTCTCCCACATTCCCTCCATCTTTCTCTCTCTCCCACATTCCCTCCATCTTTCTCTCTCTCCCACATTCCCTCCATCTTTCTCTTTCCCACATTCCCTCCATCTTTCTCTCTCTCCCACATTCCCTCCATCTTTATCTCTTTCCCACATTCCCTCCATCTTTCTCTCTCTCCCACATTCCCTCCATCTTTCTCTCTCTCCCACATTCCCTCCATCTTTCTCTCTTTCCCACATTCCCTCCATCTTTCTCTCTCTCCCACATTCCCTCCATCTTTCTCTCTCTCCCACATTCCCTCCATCTTTCTCTCTCTCCCACATTCCCTCCATCTTTCTCTCTTTCCCACATTCCCTCCATCTTTCTCTCTCTCCCACATTCCCTCCATCTTTCTCTCTTTCCCACATTCCCTCCATCTTTCTCTCTCTCCCACATTCCCTCCATCTTTCTCTCTTTCCCACATTCCCTCCATCTTTCTCTCTCTCCCACATTCCCTCCATCTTTCTCTCTCTCCCACATTCCCTCCATCTTTCTCTCTCTCCCACATTCCCTCCATCTTTCTCTCTTTCCCACATTCCCTCCATCTTTCTCTCTCTCTCCCACATTCCCTCCATCTTTCTCTCTTTCCCACATTCCCTCCATCTTTCTCTCTCTCCCACATTCCCTCCATCTTTCTCTCTTTCCCACATTCGATCCATCTTTCTCTCTCTCCCACATTCCCTCCATCTTTCTCTCTTTCTCACATTCCCTCCATCTTTCTCTCTTTCCCACATTCCCTCCATCTTTCTCTCTCTCCCACATTCCCTCCATCTTTCTCTCTTTCCCACATTCCCTCCATCTTTCTCTCTCTCCCACATTCCCTCCATCTTTCTCTCTTTCCCACATTCCCTCCATCTCTCTCTCTTTCCCACATTCCCTCCATCTTTCTCTCTTTCCCACATTCCCTCCATCTTTCTCTCTCTCCCACATTCCCTCCATCTTTCTCTCTTTCCCACATTCCCTCCATCTTTCTCTCTCTCCCACATTCCCTCCATCTTTCTCTCTTTCCCACATTCCCTCCATCTTTCTCTCTTTCCCACATTCCCTCCATCTTTCTCTCTTTCCCACATTCCCTCCATCTTTCTCTCTCTTTCCCACATTCCCTCCATCTTTCTCTCTTTCCCACATTCCCTCCATCTTTCTCTCTCTCCCACATTCCCTCCATCTTTCTCTCTTTCTCACATTCCCTCCATCTTTCTCTCTTTCCCACATTCCCTCCATCTTTCTCTCTTTCCCACATTCCCTCCATCTTTCTCTCTCTCCCACATTCCCTCCATCTTTCTCTCTTTCCCACATTCGATCCATCTTTCTCTCTCTCCCACATTCCCTCCATCTTTCTCTCTTTCTCACATTCCCTCCATCTTTCTCTCTTTCCCACATTCCCTCCATCTTTCTCTCTCTCCCACATTCCCTCCATCTTTCTCTCTTTCCCACATTCCCTCCATCTTTCTCTCTCTCCCACATTCCCTCCATCTTTCTCTCTTTCCCACATTCCCTCCATCTCTCTCTCTTTCCCACATTCCCTCCATCTTTCTCTCTTTCCCACATTCCCTCCATCTTTCTCTCTTTCCCACATTCCCTCCATCTTTCTCTCTCTCCCACATTCCCTCCATCTTTCTCTCTTTCTCACATTCCCTCCATCTTTCTCTCTTTCCCACATTCCCTCCATCTTTCTCTCTCTCCCACATTCCCTCCATCTATCTCTTTCCCACATTCCCTCCATCTTTCTCTCTTTCCCACATTCCCTCCATCTTTCTCTCTTTCCCACATTCCCTCCATCTTTCTCTCTCTCCCACATTCCCTCCATCTTTCTCTCTTTCTCACATTCCCTCCATCTTTCTCTCTTTCCCACATTCCCTCCATCTCTCTCTCTTTCCCACATTCCCTCCATCTTTCTCTCTTTCCCACATTCCCTCCATCTTTCTCTCTTTCCCACATTCCCTCCATCTTTCTCTCTCTCCCACATTCCCTCCATCTTTCTCTCTCTCCCACATTCCCTCCATCTTTCTCTCTCTCCCACATTCCCTCCATCTCTCTCTCTTTCCCACATTCCCTCCATCTTTCTCTCTCTCCCACATTCCCTCCATCTTTCTCTCTTTCCCACATTCCCTCCATCTTTCTCTCTCTCCCACATTCCCTCCATCTATCTCTTTCCCACATTCCCTCCATCTTTCTCTCTCTCCCACATTCCCTCCATCTTTCTCTCTCTCCCACATTCCCTCCATCTTTCTCTCTCTCCCACATTCCCTCCATCTTTCTCTCTTTCCCACATTCCCTCCATCTTTCTCTCTCTCCCACATTCCCTCCATCTTTCTCTCTTTCCCACATTCCCTCCATCTTTCTCTCTCTCCCACATTCCCTCCATCTTTCTCTCTTTCCCACATTCCCTCCATCTTTCTCTCTATTCCACATTCCCTCCATCTTTCTCTCTCTCTCCCACATTTCCTCCATCTTTCTCTCTTTCCCACATTCCCTCCATCTTTCTCTCTCTCCCACATTCCCTCCATCTTTCTCTCTTTCCCACATTCCCTCCATCTTTCTCTCTTTCCCACATTCCCTTCATCTTTCTCTCTCTCCCACATTCCCTCCATCTTTTTCTCTTTCCCACATTCCCTCCATCTTTCTCTCTTTCCCACATTCCCTCCATCTTTCTCTCTCTCCCACATTCCCTCCATCTTTCTCTCTTTCCCACATTCCCTCCATCTTTCTCTCTCTCCCACATTCCCTCCATCTTTCTCTCTCTCCCACATTCCCTCCATCTTTCTCTCTTTCCCACATTCCCTTCATCTTTCTCTCTCTCCCACATTCCCTCCATCTTTTTCTCTTTCCCACATTCCCTCCATCTTTCTCTCTTTCCCACATTCCCTCCATCTTTCTCTCTCTCCCACATTCCCTCCATCTTTCTCTCTTTCCCACATTCCCTCCATCTTTCTCTCTCTCCCACATTCCCTCCATCTTTCTCTCTCTCCCACATTCCCTCCATCTCTCTCTCTTTCCCACATTCGATCCATCTTTCTCTCTCTCCCACATTCCCTCCATCTTTCTCTCTTTCCCACATTCGATCCATCTTTCTCTCTCTCCCACATTCCCTCCATCTTTCTCTCTTTCTCACATTCCCTCCATCTTTCTCTCTTTCCCACATTCCCTCCATCTTTCTCTCTCTCCCACATTCCCTCCATCTTTCTCTCTCTCCCACATTCCCTCCATCTTTCTCTCTTTCCCACATTCCCTCCATCTTTCTCTCTTTCCCACATTCCCTCCATCTTTCTCTCTTTCCCACATTCCCTCCATCTTTCTCTCTTTCCCACATTCCCTCCATCTTTCTCTCTCTCCCACATTCCCTCCATCTTTCTCTCTTTCCCACATTCCCTCCATCTTTCTCTCTTTCCCACATTCCCTCCATCTTTCTCTCTTTCCCACATTCCCTCCATCTTTCTCTCTTTCTCTGCATTCTGTATTCTGGCCACTAGATGGCGGTGCAGCTCTGTATAAGCTCAGTGTGGAGCAGCTGTTCTGCCTCTTAAAGAGGAACACCCAAGAAATTGGCTTATTTCGGGGGGTTTCCCCTTTGGTGAGGCCCTGCTGTGCGTATCCCCTGATGCTTCCCACGGAGCATGTGCGGGCTGCTCAGCCAATCAGCAGCGCTCATTTCAGTCACACTTCCTCTGTCCTCAAATCTGATTGGTGCATGCGTCTCTGGCCACACCCCGCATGTGGCGTTTAGAAAGGCCCTGTGTGGTGGGTGCGCGTCTAGCTAGCGCTATGCTGGGGAGATGCAGCGAGGACGCGGGGGACAGGTGAGTGGGTCGGGGGATCCCGGGTCCCAGTTCGGGACGCCCCACAAAAAGATCTAGACCCGACTGGAGCGGGGTTTGGCTCCTCTTTAAAGTGGCGGATCGCCCGGATAATCACTATCTATGGTGATCCCTGGCTCTCGCCCCGGGGGGCATCCCAATGTGCCGTATGAAACCCCCGAAATCGCTCTTTTCCTCCGCTCATGCGCGGCCTCTCCACCAATGCGCATTGCATGCCGCTGGCCACACTCCTGCTGTGGGTGCTGGAGGGCGCTCATGGGATGCCCCTGAGGAGGCCTCTCACCCGGCCCTAGAGTCTAAAAGGATCCAATGGGTTTGGCTCCACTTTAAATAGATGCAGAGAAATAATTGCCGCAGCTCCAGGCCTGGCGCGCCCCCGCCATCACAGTGAATGCAGCGCCGCGCCCCTGTTACATCCCATATGTCGCTGGTGCATGGCGGGACAGGTCAGCTTACCCCTGCCGGGCATCCCGAATTAAGTCTTACTCACCTTATCCCACTGAGCATGTGCGGCTCCTGAGCGATGTCCGGTCACTGAGCATGTGCGGCTCCTGAGCGATGTCCGGTCACTGAGCATGTGCGGCTCCAGAGCGATGTCTGATCACTGAGCATGTGCGGCTCCGGAGCGATGTCCGGTCACTGAGCATGTGCGGCTCCAGAGCGATGTCCGGTCACTGAGCATGTGCGGCTCCGGAGCGATGTCCGGTCACTGAGCATGTGCGGCTCCGGAGCGATGTCCGGTCACTGAGCATGTGCGGCTCCGGAGCGATGTCTGGTCACTGAGCATGTGCGGCTCCGGAGCGATGTCTGGTCACTGAGCATGTGCGGCTCCGGAGTGATGTCTGATCACTGAGCATGTGCGGCTCCGGAGCGATGTCTGGTCACTGAGCATGTGCGGCTCCGGAGCGATGTCCGGTCACTGAGCATGTGCGGGTCCGGAGCGATGTCTGGTCACTGAGCATGTGCGGCTCCGGAGCGATGTCTGGTCACTGAGCATGTGCGGCTCCGGAGCGATGTCCGGTCACTGAGCATGTGCGGCTCCTGAGCGATGTCTGGTCACTGAGCATGTGCGGCTCCGGAGCGATGTCCGGTCACTGAGCATGTGCGGCTCCGGAGCAATGTCCGGTCACTGAGCATGTGCGGCTCCGGAGAGATGTCCGGTCACTGAGCATGTGCGGCTCCAGAGCGATGTCCGGTCACTGAGCATGTGCGGCTCCGGAGCGATGTCTGGCCACTGAGCATGTGCGGCTCCGGAGAGATGTCCGGTCACTGAGCATGTGCGGCTCCAGAGCGATGTCCGGTCACTGAGCATGTGCGGCTCCAGAGCGATGTCTAGTCACTGAGCATGTGCGGCTCCGGAGAGATGTCCGATCACTGAGCATGTGCGGCTCCAGAGCGATGTCTGATCACTGAGCATGTGCGGCTCCGGAGCGATGTCCGGTCACTGAGCATGTGCGACTCCGGAGCGATGTCCGGTCACTGAGCATGTGCGGCTCCGGAGCGATGTCTGGTCACTGAGCACGTGCGGCTCCGGAGCGATGTCTGGTCACTGAGCACGTGCGGCTCCGGAGCGATGTCCGGTTACTGAGCATGTGCGGCTCCGGAGCGATGTCTGGTCACTGAGCATGTGCGGCTCCGGAGTGATGTCTGGTCACTGAGCATGTGCGGCTCCTGAGTGATGTCCGGTCACTGAGCATGTGCGGCTCCTGAGTGATGTCCTGTCACTGAGCATGTGCGGCTCCGGAGCGATGTCCGGTCACTGAGCATGTGCGGCTCCGGAGCGATGTCTGATCACTGAGCATGTGCGGCTCCGGAGCGATGTCCGGTCACTGAGCATGTGCGGCTCCGGAGCGATGTCCGGTCACTGAGCATGTGCGGCTCCTGAGCGATGTCTGGTCACTGAGCATGTGCGGCTCCGGAGCGATGTCCGGTCACTGAGCATGTGCGGCTCCGGAGCGATGTCCGGTCACTGAGCATGTGCGGCTCCGGAGCGATGTCTGATCACTGAGCATGTGCGGCTCCGGAGCGATGTCTGGTCACTGAGCATGTGCGGCTCTGGAGCGATGTCCCGTCACTGAGCATGTGCGGCTCCGGAGCGATGTCTGCTCACTGAGCATGTGCGGCTCCGGAGCGATGTCTGGTCACTGAGCATGTGCGGCTCTGGAGCGATGTCCCGTCACTGAGCATGTGCGGCTCCGGAGCGATGTCTGGTAACTGAGCATGTGCGGCTCTGGAGCGATGTCTGGTCACTGAGCATGTGCGGCTCTGGAGCGATGTCCCGTCACTGAGCATGTGCGGCTCCGGAGCGATGTCTGCTCACTGAGCATGTGCGGCTCCGGAGCGATGTCTGGTCACTGAGCATGTGCGGCTCTGGAGCGATGTCCCGTCACTGAGCATGTGCGACTCCGGAGCGATGTCTGGTCACTGAGCATGTGCGGCTCCGGAGCGATGTCTGCTCACTGAGCATGTGCGGCTCCGGAGCGATGTCTGGTCACTGAGCATGTGCGGCTCTGGAGCGATGTCCCGTCACTGAGCATGTGCGACTCCGGAGCGATGTCTGGTCACTGAGCATGTGCGGCTCCGGAGCGATGTCTGATCACTGAGCATGTGCGGCTCCAGAGCGATGTCTGCTCACTGAGCATGTGCGGCTCCGGAGCGATGTCTGGTCACTGAGCATGTGCGGCTCTGGAGCGATGTCCCGTCACTGAGCATGTGCGGCTCCGGAGCGATGTCTGCTCACTGAGCATGTGCGGCTCCGGAGCGATGTCTGGTCACTGAGCATGTGCGGCTCCGGAGCGATGTCTGGTCACTGAGCATGTGCGGCTCTGGAGCGATGTCCCGTCACTGAGCATGTGCGGCTCCGGAGTGATGTCTGGTCACTGAGCATGTGCGGCTCCGGAGTGATGTCCGGTCACTGAGCATGTGCGGCTCCAGAGCGATGTCTGGTCACTGAGCATGTGCGGCTCCGGAGCGATGTCTGCTCACTGAGCATGTGCGGCTCCGGAGTGATGTCCGGTCACTGAGCATGTGCGGCTCCGGAGCGATGTCCGGTCACTGAGCATGTGCAGCCTGTAGACGTGTGTGCGCGGCGCAGGTAAAACGCAGTTGCGGCACTTTCCCTTTGCTGCATCGCGGCGCCACTAAAGAGGATCTGCAAGTCCGGTAACCTGGAGGGTTCATTAGCGCCGTGCATCGCCTCTTCTGCGTTTGCATTGACCACTAGCAGCCAATCAGGACGACTCTGGCGTTGGGGGGGGCGGGGTGCGTGCAGCAGGCGCTGGACCAGAGGGCGGCGATTCTGCGACAGTGATGATGGACCCAGAGGCAGTGGTAAGTATTTGCCCTCAGCGCAGGTAAAATGCAACACACAGGCTTCTATAGGCTGCGTTGTGGTTGCGGCGCAGGAAAAAAACGCAGCGGCAGAGACAGAATAGAGCCGATTATCTGTAACGCGAAATGTTTCTTCCTGTGACACGAGGTGAGAAAGGTGAGTGTGTCCTGCGATTAGGGCTCATCCATCCGCCTGCATTGCATCGCGCGGCGCAGCCACAACGCAGCTCAGTCACCTGCATCCGCTGCATTACACGACAGTCTCAGGTGATTCAGGCGAAACGCACAGGCCGGACATTTACATATTGTGCAAAAAAAATGCAAATGCAACGCAAACGCATCACTGCAGAGGCTCCTCCCACTTCCCGCTTCGATTGCGCTGCGACCGCCCTGCAATGGCCTGTGGGTGAGCTGAGTGCAAGTTTGGATGGACAGGACACTGAATTGTGGGTAAAAAAGGGGCGGAGCCGAGCTGGGATGGTGTTAGAATAACTTTATTTATGTGAACAGCAGTCGGTGGCGCGCCCCCGCCAGGAGCAGCCTGTAACAATAAAGCAAAGCGTTAAAGCTGACCTACACTGCGGCATAAGCTTCCTCTATCCTGATTAAAGTGGACCTACACTGCGGCATAAGCTTCCTCTATCCTGATTAAAGTGGACCTACACTGCAGCATAAGCTTCCTCTATCCTGATTAAAGTGGACCTACACTGCAGCATAAGCTTCCTCTATCCTGATTAAAGTGGACCTACACTGCAGCATAAGCTTTTGTTATCCTGATTAAAGTGGACCAAGCCACACGGAGGCCCCCAGCACTCAAGTAACAATAATAATAATAATAATAACAACCAATATAATCTTTGATTGAAGCGTGTAGATATCCACAATAAGTTAAAATCTCTCTGTAAAAACATATAATACATGAACATTACACCAGGGGGCGCCGGTGGCACAACAGAATGCTCATATCTAGTGTGTCCCAAACAAAGTGCAACATGTAAAGAAGCAAACAACAAAAAAGAGGGACACAGCGGGATCACAAGAGGGACACAAACACATAAGGGTCTTGCATGCACAATGGACCAGCAGCTCCCCCTCCCTACGCGTTACGTGACGCAACGTCACTTCCTCAGGACCAATTCATGTCCAAAAGTGGACCCAAACCCAGGTCACCCAAACACACTCACCTCTTCCCAGTCCTGCGGCACATGCGCGGCATCTCGTCCAATCAGAAAATCTTAGTCTTTTAGACTCCAGGCCCGTGCAAGTTCAAAATCCTGGGTTTTGGTCCCCTTTAAGTTATTAGTTCAGCAGTTGTATTTTATAATAAGGCCCAGCTTTATATTTTATATCAGTCGCTCTATTGCTGATATAATGGTGAGGAAACGCCCCATGTGACCATTATATTACCGGAAGTGTATCATTATTATTAATATTGGTCACTTAGGAAGGAGGCGGAGCCTGATTAAATCCAGGAGGCGGTGTTGGCTGATATAATGAGGAAACGCCCCATGTGACCATTATATTACAGGAAGTGTATCATATTACAGGAAGTGTATCATTATATTACAGGAAGTGTATCATTATATTATATGAAGTGTATCATTATATTACAGGAAGTATATCATTATATTACAGGAAGTGTATCATTATATTATAGGAAGTGTATCATTATATTATAGGAAGTGTATCAATATATTACAGGAAGTGTATCATTATATTATAGGAAGTGTATCATTATATTACAGGAAGTGTATCATTATATTATAGCAAGTGTATCATTATATTATAGCAAGTGTATCATTATATTATAGCAAGTGTATCATTATATTATAGCAAGTGTATCATTCTATTACAGGAAGTGTATCACATTACAGGAAGTGTATCATTATATTATAGGAAGTGTATCATTCTATTACAGGAAGTGTATCATTATATTACAGGAAGTGTATCATTATATTACAGGAAGTATATCATTATATTACAGGACGTGTATCATTATATTACAGGAAGTGTATCATTATATTACAGGAAGTATATCATTATATTACAGGACGTGTATCATTATATTACAGGAAGTATATCATTATATTACAGGACGTGTATCATTATATTACAGGAAGTGTATCATTATATTACAGGAAGTGTATCATTATATTATAGGAAGTGTATCATTATATTACAGGAAGTGTATCATTATATTACAGGAAGTATATCATTATATTACAGGACGTGTATCATTATATTACAGGAAGTATATCATTATATTACAGGACGTGTATCATTATATTACAGGAAGTGTATCATTATATTACAGGAAGTGTAACATTATATTACAGGAAGTGTATCATTATATTATAGGACGTGTATCATTATATTACAGGAAGTGTATCATTATATTATAGGAAGTGTATCATTATATTATAGGAAGTGTATCATTATATTACAGAAACTGTATCATTATATTATAGGAAGTGTATCATTATATTACAGGAAGTGTATCATTATATTACAGGAAGTGTATCATTATATTACAGGAAGTGTATCATTATATTATAGGAAGTGTATCATTATTATTATTGCCCACTTAGGAAGAGCGCGCACTTACCTGTAGAGAAGAGACACCATGATGGCGGCGGAGGCGGGGCCCACCCAATACACCCAGTGATAGTCCCAGTATCCGCTCAGCACGGCGGGGCCCAGAGCCCGAGCGGGGTTCAGGCAGGACCCGGAAATGGAGGCCCTGCAAAATAGCAACGCACACATGTCAGCCGCGGGACTAGATCTCCACACATTCTATTTCTGTTCCTGGATGTCCCCCGAGCAGAGCCGCAGATCTATAAGATGCCAGGTCTGGTTAAATACAAAGATGGGCTACATGAGTCATGGGCGGGGCTAGATGAGTCATGGGAGGGGCTACATGAGTCATGGGAGGGGCTAGATGAGTCATGGGAGGGGCTAGATGAGTCATGGGAGAGGCAAGATGGGTTATGGGAGAGGCTAGATGAGTCATGGGAGGGGCTAGATGAGTCATGGGAGAGGCTAGATGGGTCATGGGAGAGGCTAGATGGGTTATGGGAGGGGCTAGATGAGTCATGGGAGAGGCTAGATGAGTCATGGGAGAGGCTAGATGAGTCATGGGAGAGGCTAGATGAGTCATGGGAGGGGCTAGATGAGTCATGGGAGAGGCTAGATGGGTCATGGGAGAGGCTAGATGGGTCATGGGAGAGGCTAGATGGGTCATGGGAGAGGCTAGATGGGTCATGGGAGAGGCTAGATGAGTCATGGGAGGGGCTAGATGAGTCATGGGAGAGGCTACATGACTCATGGGAGAGGCTAGATGAGTCATGGGAGAGGCTAGATGAGTCATGGGAGAGGCTAGATGGGTCATGGGAGAGGCTAGATGAGTCATGGGAGAGGCTAGATGGGTCATGGGAGAGGCTAGATGAGTCATGGGAGAGGCTAGATGAGTCATGGGAGAGGCTAGATGGGTCATGGGAGAGGCTAGATGGGTCATAGGGAGAGGCTAGATGAGTCATGGGAGAGGCTAGATGAGTCATGGGAGAGGCTAGATGAGTCATGGGAGAGGCTAGATGGGTCATGGGAGAGGCTAGATGGGTCATGGGAGGGGCTAGATGGGTCATGGGAGAGGCTAGATGAGTCATGGGAGAGGCTAGATGGGTCATGGGAGAGGCTAGATGAGTCATGGGAGAGGCTAGATGAGTCATGGGTGGGGCTAGATGGGTCATGGGAGAGGCTAGATGGGTCATGGGAGAGGCTAGATGAGTCATGGGAGAGGCTAGATGAGTCATGGGAGAGGCTAGATGAGTCATGGGAGAGGCTAGATGGGTCATGGGAGAGGCTAGATGGGTCATGGGAGAGGCTAGATGAGTCATGGGAGAGGCTAGATGAGTCATGGGAGAGGCTAGATGAGTCATGGGAGAGGCTAGATGGGTCATGGGAGAGGCTAGATGGGTCATGGGAGGGGCTAGATGGGTCATGGGAGAGGCTAGATGGGTCATGGGAGAGGCTAGATGGGTCATGGGAGAGGCTAGATGGGTCATGGGAGAGGCTAGATGGGTCATGGGAGAGGCTAGATGGGTCATGGGAGAGGCTAGATGAGTCATGGGAGAGGCTAGATGAGTCATGGGAGAGGCTAGATGAGTCATGGGTGGCGCTAGATGAGTCATGGGAAAGGCTAGATGGGTCATGGGAGAGGCTAGATGAGTCATGGGCGGGGCTAGATGGGTCATGGGAGAGGCTAGATGGGTCATGGGAGAGGCTAGATGAGTCATGGGAGAGGCTAGATGGGTCATGGGAGAGGCTAGATGGGTCATGGGAGAGGCTAGATGGGTCATGGGAGAGGCTAGATGAGTCATGGGAGAGGCTAGATGAGTCATGGGAGAGGCTAGATGAGTCATGGGAGAGGCTAGATGGGTCATGGGAGAGGCTAGATGAGTCATGGGAGAGGCTAGATGAGTCATGGGTGGGGCTAGATGAGTCATGGGTGGGGCTAGATGAGTCATGGGAGAGGCTAGATGGGTCATGGGAGAGGCTAGATGAGTCATGGGCGGGGCTAGATGGGTCATGGGAGAGGCTAGATGAGTCATGGGAGAGGCTAGATGAGTCATGGGAGAGGCTAGATGAGTCATGGGAGAGGCTAGATGGGTCATGGGAGAGGCTAGATGAGTCATGGGTGGGGCTAGATGAGTCATGGGTGGGGCTAGATGAGTCATGGGTGGGGCTAGATGAGTCATGGGAGAGGCTAGATGAGTCATGGGAGAGGCTAGATGAGTCATGGGAGAGGCTAGATGAGTCATGGGAGAGGCTAGATGCGTCATGGGAGAGGCTAGATGGGTCATGGGAGAGGCTAGATGAGTCATGGGTGGGGCTAGATGAGTCATGGGTGGGGCTAGATGAGTCATGGGAGAGGCTAGATGGGTCATGGGAGAGGCTAGATGGGTCATGGGAGAGGCTAGATGAGTCATGGGCGGGGCTAGATGGGTCATGGGAGAGGCTAGATGGGTCATGGGAGAGGCTAGATGGGTCATGGGAGAGGCTAGATGAGTCATGGGAGAGGCTAGATGAGTCATGGGAGAGGCTAGATGGGTCATGGGAGAGGCTAGATGGGTCATGGGAGGTGCTAGATGAGTCATGGGAGAGGCTAGATGGGTCATGGGAGAGGCTAGATGAGTCATGGGAGAGGCTAGATGAGTCATGGGAGAGGCTAGATGAGTCATGGGAGAGGCTAGATGGGTCATGGGAGAGGCTACATGAGTCATGGGAGAGGCTAGATGAGTCATGGGAGAGGCTAGATGGGTTATGGGAGAGGCTAGATGAGTCATGGGAGAGGCTAGATGGGTTATGGGAGAGGCTAGATGAGTCATGGGAGAGGCTAGATGGGTCATGGGAGAGGCTAGATGAGTCATGGGAGAGGCTAGATGAGTCATGGGTGGGGCTAGATGAGTCATGGGTGGGGCTAGATGAGTCATGGGAGAGGCTAGATGAGTCATGGGAGAGGCTAGATGAGTCATGGGAGAGGCTAGATGAGTCATGGGAGAGGCTAGATGGGTCATGGGAGAGGCTAGATGAGTTATGGGAGAGGCTAGATGAGTCATGGGAGAGGCTAGATGAGTCATGGGAGAGGCTAGATGAGTCATGGGAGAGGCTAGATGGGCCATGGGAGAGGCTAGATGAGTCATGGGAGAGGCTAGATGAGTCATGGGAGAGGCTAGATGAGTCATGGGAGAGGCTAGATGAGTCATGGGAGAGGCTAGATGAGTCATGGGAGGTGCTAGATGGGTCATGGGAGAGGCTAGATGAGTCATGGGAGAGGCTAGATGAGTCATGGGAGAGGCTAGATGAGTCATGGGAGAGGCTAGATGAGTCATGGGAGGTGCTAGATGGGTCATGGGAGAGGCTAGATGAGTCATGGGAGAGGCTAGATGAGTCATGGGAGAGGCTAGATGGGTCATGGGAGAGGCTAGATGAGTTATGGGAGAGGCTAGATGAGTCATGGGAGAGGCTAGATGAGTCATGGGAGAGGCTAGATGAGTCATGGGAGAGGCTAGATGAGTCATGGGAGAGGCTAGATGGGTCATGGGAGAGGCTAGATGGGTCATGGGAGAGGCTAGATGGGTCATGGGAGAGGCTAGATGAGTTATGGGAGAGGCTAGATGAGTCATGGGAGAGGCTAGATGAGTCATGGGAGAGGCTAGATGGGTCATGGGAGAGGCTAGATGAGTCATGGGAGAGGCTAGATGCGTCATGGGAGAGGCTAGATGAGTTATGGGAGAGGCTAGATGAGTCATGGGAGAGGCTAGATGGGTCATGGGAGAGGCTAGATGAGTCATGGGAGAGGCTAGATGAGTCATGGGAGAGGCTAGATGGGTCATGGGAGAGGCTAGATGAGTCATGGGAGAGGCTAGATGAGTCATGGGAGAGGCTAGATGAGTCATGGGAGAGGCTAGATGAGTCATGGGAGAGGCTAGATGGGTCATGGGAGAGGCTAGATGGGTCATGGGAGAGGCTAGATGAGTCATGGGAGAGGCTAGATGAGTCATGGGAGAGGCTAGATGAGTCATGGGAGAGGCTAGATGGGTCATGGGAGAGGCTAGATGGGTCATGGGAGAGGCTAGATGAGTCATGGGAGGGGCTAGATGGGTCATGGGAGAGGCTAGATGAGTCATGGGAGGGGCTAGATGGGTCATGGGAGAGGCTAGATGGGTCATGGGAGAGGCTAGATGGGTCATGGGAGGGGCTAGATGAGTCATGGGAGAGGCTAGATGAGTCAAGGGCGGGGCTAGATGGGTCATGGGCAGGGCTGGATGGGTCATGGGCGGGGCTAGATGAGTCATGGGAGAGGCTAGATGAGTCATGGGAGAGGCTAGATGGGTCATGGGAGAGGCTAGATGAGTCATGGGAGAGGCTAGATGAGTCATGGGAGAGGCTAGATGAGTCATGGGAGAGGCTAGATGAGTCATGGGTGGGGCTAGATGAGTCATGGGTGGGGCTAGATGAGTCATGGGAGAGGCTAGACGGGTCATGGGAGAGGCTAGACGAGTCATGGGCGGGGCTAGATGGGTCATGGGAGAGGCTAGATGAGTCATGGGTGGGGCTAGATGAGTCATGGGAGAGGCTAGATGAGTCATGGGAGAGGCTAGATGAGTCATGGGAGAGGCTAGATGGGTCATGGGAGAGGCTAGATGAGTCATGGGAGAGGCTAGATGAGTCATGGGTGGGGCTAGATGAGTCATGGGTGGGGCTAGATGAGTCATGGGAGAGGCTAGATGGGTCATGGGAGAGGCTAGATGAGTCATGGGCGGGGCTAGATGGGTCATGGGAGAGGCTAGATGAGTCATGGGAGAGGCTAGATGAGTCATGGGAGAGGCTAGATGAGTCATGGGAGAGGGGCTAGATGAGTCATGGGTGGGGCTAGATGAGTCATGGGTGGGGCTAGATGAGTCATGGGAGAGGCTAGATGAGTCATGGGTGGGGCTAGATGAGTCATGGGTGGGGCTAGATGAGTCATGGGAGAGGCTAGATGGGTCATGGGAGAGGCTAGATGAGTCATGGGCGGGGCTAGATGGGTCATGGGAGAGGCTAGATGAGTCATGGGAGAGGCTAGATGAGTCATGGGAGAGGCTAGATGAGTCATGGGAGAGGCTAGATGGGTCATGGGAGAGGCTAGATGAGTCATGGGTGGGGCTAGATGAGTCATGGGTGGGGCTAGATGAGTCATGGGTGGGGCTAGATGAGTCATGGGAGAGGCTAGATGAGTCATGGGAGAGGCTAGATGAGTCATGGGAGAGGCTAGATGAGTCATGGGAGAGGCTAGATGCGTCATGGGAGAGGCTAGATGGGTCATGGGAGAGGCTAGATGAGTCATGGGTGGGGCTAGATGAGTCATGGGTGGGGCTAGATGAGTCATGGGAGAGGCTAGATGGGTCATGGGAGAGGCTAGATGAGTCATGGGCGGGGCTAGATGGGTCATGGGAGAGACTAGATGAGTCATGGGAGAGGCTAGATGAGTCATGGGAGAGGCTAGATGGGTCATGGGAGAGGCTAGATGGGTCATGGGAGAGGCTAGATGAGTCATGGGAGGTGCTAGATGGGTCATGGGAGAGGCTAGATGAGTCATGGGAGGTGCTAGATGAGTCATGGGAGAGGCTAGATGAGTCATGGGAGAGGCTAGATGAGTCATGGGAGGTGCTAGATGGGTCATGGGAGAGGCTAGATGAGTCATGGGAGAGGCTAGATGAGTCATGGGAGAGGCTAGATGAGTCATGGGAGAGGCTAGATGGGTCATGGGAGAGGCTAGATGAGTCATGGGAGAGGCTAGATGAGTCATGGGAGAGGCTAGATGAGTCATGGGAGAGGCTAGATGAGTCATGGGAGAGGCTAGATGGGTCATGGGAGAGGCTAGATGGGTCATGGGAGAGGCTAGATGGGTCATGGGAGAGGCTAGATGAGTTATGGGAGAGGCTAGATGGGTCATGGGAGAGGCTAGATGAGTCATGGGCGGGGCTAGATGGGTCATGGGAGAGGCTAGATGAGTCATGGGAGAGGCTAGATGGGTCATGGGAGAGGCTAGATGGGTCATGGGAGAGGCTAGATGAGTCATGGGAGAGGCTAGATGAGTCATGGGTGGGGCTAGATGAGTCATGGGTGGGGCTAGATGAGTCATGGGAGAGGCTAGATGGGTCATGGGAGAGGCTAGATGAGTCATGGGCGGGGCTAGATGGGTCATGGGAGAGGCTAGATGAGTCATGGGAGAGGCTAGATGAGTCATGGGAGAGGCTAGATGAGTCATGGGAGAGGCTAGATGGGTCATGGGAGAGGCTAGATGAGTCGTGGGTGGGGCTAGATGAGTCATGGGTGGGGCTAGATGAGTCATGGGTGGGGCTAGATGAGTCATGGGAGAGGCTAGATGAGTCATGGGAGAGGCTAGATGAGTCATGGGAGAGGCTAGATGAGTCATGGGAGAGGCTAGATGAGTCATGGGAGAGGCTAGATGCGTCATGGGAGAGGCTAGATGGGTCATGGGAGAGGCTAGATGAGTCATGGGTGGGGCTAGATGAGTCATGGGTGGGGCTAGATGAGTCATGGGAGAGGCTAGATGGGTCATGGGAGAGGCTAGATGAGTCATGGGCGGGGCTAGATGGGTCATGGGAGAGGCTAGATGAGTCATGGGAGAGGCTAGATGAGTCATGGGAGAGGCTAGATGGGTCATGGGAGAGGCTAGATGGGTCATGGGAGGTGCTAGATGAGTCATGGGAGAGGCTAGATGGGTCATGGGAGAGGCTAGATGAGTCATGGGAGAGGCTAGATGAGTCATGGGAGAGGCTAGATGAGTCATGGGAGAGGCTAGATGGGTCATGGGAGAGGCTAGATGAGTCATGGGAGAGGCTAGATGGGTCATGGGAGAGGCTAGATGGGTCATGGGAGAGGCTAGATGAGTCATGGGAGAGGCTAGATGAGTCATGGGAGAGGCTAGATGAGTCATGGGCGGGGCTAGATGAGTCATGGGAGAGGCTAGATGGGTCATGGGAGAGGCTACATGAGTCATGGGAGAGGCTAGATGAGTCATGGGAGAGGCTAGATGGGTTATGGGAGAGGCTAGATGAGTCATGGGAGAGGCTAGATGGGTTATGGGAGAGGCTAGATGAGTCATGGGAGAGGCTAGATGGGTCATGGGAGAGGCTAGATGAGTCATGGGTGGGGCTAGATGAGTCATGGGTGGGGCTAGATGAGTCATGGGAGAGGCTAGATGAGTCATGGGAGAGGCTAGATGAGTCATGGGAGAGGCTAGATGGGTCATGGGAGAGGCTAGATGAGTCATGGGAGGTGCTAGATGGGTCATGGGAGAGGCTAGATGAGTTATGGGAGAGGCTAGATGAGTCATGGGAGAGGCTAGATGAGTCATGGGAGAGGCTAGATGAGTCATGGGAGAGGCTAGATGGGCCATGGGAGAGGCTAGATGAGTCATGGGAGAGGCTAGATGAGTCATGGGAGAGGCTAGATGAGTCATGGGAGAGGCTAGATGAGTCATGGGAGAGGCTAGATGAGTCATGGGAGAGGCTAGATGAGTCATGGGAGGTGCTAGATGGGTCATGGGAGAGGCTAGATGAGTCATGGGAGAGGCTAGATGAGTCATGGGAGGTGCTAGATGGGTCATGGGAGAGGCTAGATGAGTCATGGGAGAGGCTAGATGAGTCATGGGAGAGGCTAGATGAGTCATGGGAGGTGCTAGATGAGTTATGGGAGAGGCTAGATGGGTCATGGGAGAGGCTAGATGAGTCATGGGAGAGGCTAGATGAGTCATGGGAGAGGCTAGATGGGTCATGGGAGAGGCTAGATGAGTCATGGGAGAGGCTAGATGAGTCATGGGAGAGGCTAGATGGGTCATGGGAGAGGCTAGATGAGTCATGGGAGAGGCTAGATGAGTCATGGGAGAGGCTAGATGGGTCATGGGAGAGGCTAGATGAGTCATGGGAGAGGCTAGATGAGTCATGGGAGAGGCTAGATGGGTCATGGGAGAGGCTAGATGAGTCATGGGAGAGGCTAGATGGGTCATGGGAGAGGCTAGATGGGTCATGGGAGAGGCTAGATGAGTCATGGGAGGGGCTAGATGGGTCATGGGAGAGGCTAGATGAGTCATGGGAGGGGCTAGATGGGTCATGGGAGAGGCTAGATGGGTCATGGGAGAGGCTAGATGGGTCATGGGAGGGGCTAGATGAGTCATGGGAGAGGCTAGATGAGTCAAGGGCGGGGCTAGATGGGTCATGGGCAGGGCTGGATGGGTCATGGGCGGGGCTAGATGAGTCATGGGCGGGGCTAGATTGGTCATGGGCAGGGCTGGATGGGTCATGGGCGGGCTAGATGAGTCATGGGCGCGGCTAGATGGGCCATGGGCGGGGCTAGATGGGTTATGGGCGGGAATGGATGGGCCACGGGCGGGGCTAAGAGAGCTGCGCTGTGCAATGAAACCCCATGAGCTGACACTTCGTTCTATGCTACATCACTTCGCTGTCTATTTGTGAGAACTTAAAGGGGAAACTGTGGAATGTGTAAAAGGAAAAGGAGCAATGGGTGGTAAGTAGGCACCCGATCCCCACTAACCTCTGTGCTGCTGTTCTAGAGAGGTAAGTGGTTGGGAAGCCTCTTAGATAGATGAGATTAAAGGGTCTGACCGGGCAAACATGAGGGTACTCACCTTTTGTCCCCCGCAGCTGATTGGTGCTAGTTCTGCGATCGGCAACTCACCTGATCCCTGGATCGATTCAGTACCACACCCTCGCCATTCATTGCATTGGACACGCCCACTGCATTGTAGTGAGTGGAGAGGGCGTGGCCCGTGCCCCTGTGACTGGTGTGGACGCCATTCATTGCATTGGACACGCCCACTGCATTGTAGTGAGTGGAGAGGGCGTGGCCGTGCCCCTGTGACTGGTGTGGACGCCATTCATTGCATTGGACACGCCCACTGCATTGTAGTGAGTGGAGAAGGCGTGGCCGTGCCCCTGTGACTGGTGGGGGGGGGGGCATTGGAGTTCGGGGTCGGCCGGCACATAAGCAGATCAGGTGAGTTTCTGATCGCTGGAGTCAGACCGATCAGCTGCAGGGGACAAAAGGCGAGTACGCCCGATAACGTGGACCTACACCCAAATGAAGGCAGTGACATCATAACGCTGTGACCTCATCAGTTGCAGGGGACAAAAGGCGAGTACGCCCGATAACGTGGACCTACACCCAAATGAAGGCAGTGACATCATAACGCTGTGACCTCATCAGTTGCAGGGGACAAAAGGCGAGTACGCCCGATAACGTGGACCTACACCCAAATGAAGGCAGTGACATCATAACGCTGTGACCTCATCAGTTGCAGGGGACAAAAGGCGAGTACTTACCCAGCGAGAATTCCCGTAAAGACAGTGAAGGCGATGGAGAGCGGTGCCAGAGGGGTGCGGCTCTTCTCCCCCAGCGCCCCCATCACCACGGCAACCACCAGGAAGAAGCTGAAGACCGTCTCCACGGCAACCGCCTGACCCACCGACATCCCATCACCCACCGCGCAGCTCGCCCCAGTGTGGTTCAGGAAGTGACGCTCGCCCGCCAGGCCCTGGGGAGAGAGAGGAGAGGGGCAACAGGGGCAACAAGGACCCCGACCTCCCGCCAGGCCCTGGAAAGAGAAGATGGGCAACAAGGACCCCAAACTACCCCGACCTCCCGCCAGGCCCTGGGGAGAGAGAGAAGATGGGCAACAGGGACCCCAAACTACCCCCCGACCTCCCGCCAGGCCCTGGAAAGAGAAGATGGGCAACAAGGACCCCAAACTACCCCGACCTACCCCCAGACCTCCCGCCAGGCCCTGGGGAGAGAGAGAAGATGGGCAACAGGGACCCCAAACTACCCCGACCTCCCGCCAGGCTCTGAGGAGAGGGCGGAGAGGGGCAACAGGGGCAACAATGACCCCAAACTACCCCGACCTCCCGCCAGACCCTGAGGAGAGAGAGGAGAGGGGCAACAAGGACCCCAAACTACCCTGACCTCCCGCCAGACCCTGAGGAGAGGGCGGAGAGGGGCAACAGGGGCAACAATGACCCCAAACTACCCCGACCTCCCGCCAGACCCTGTGGAGAGAGAGGAGAGGGGCAACAAGGACCCCAAACTACCCTGACCTCCCGCCAGACCCTGAGGAGAGAGAGGAGAGGGGCAACAAGGGCAACAAGAACCCTGACCTACCCCCCGACCTCCCGCCAGGCCCTGAGGAGAGAGAGGAGAGGGGCAACAAGGGCAACAAGAACCCCGACCTACCCCCCGACCTCCCGCCAGACCCTGAGGAGAGAGAGGAGAGGGGCAACAAGGGCAACAAGAACCCCGACCTACCCCCCGACCTCCCGCCAGGCCCTGAGGAGAGAGAGGAGAGGGGCAACAGGGGCAAAAAGGACCCCAAACTACCCCGACCTACCCGCCGACCTCCCGCCAGGCCCTGGGGAGAGAGAGGAGAGGGGCAACAAGGGCAACAAGAACCCCGACCTACCCCCCGACCTCCCGCCAGACCCTGAGGAGAGAGAGGAGAGGGGCAACAAGGACCCCAAACTCCCCCGGCCTACCAAGTACCCCGACCTACCACCTACCCCGACCTCCCACCTACCCCGATCTACCACCTACCCCATCCACCCACCTCCCCTGATCTCCTGCCCTGACCTCCTACCTATCCCGACCTCCCACCTGCCCCACATTAAAGACCTTTCATCATACAGGTCAGGTGGTGGATGCGCGGTGATATGATTCGCAGAGAAGGATCGCAGCGCGCCCCCGCCGGGTTCCTGTGTACTCACCTTGGCCAGCAGAGCTCCCAGCATGCCCCCTGCTAGCTGGCATATCCAATAGGGGAGGAGCAGGATGGGGGTGAGGCCGCCGCAGATGACCGCGGCGAGCGTGACGGCCGGATTGAAGTGACCTCCGCTACAGGAAATAAAAATCAGCCAATCAGAATCCTCCTCTGATCAGGAGCCTTAAAGACCAACTCCGGAGAATCGTACCTTACATTACCGAAGACGGAGATGAGCGTCGCCAGCGCCAGGCTGTGCCCCAGGGCCGGGATCAGGGGTCCGTCTCCCGTCGGGGTCACCAAGACCGACAGGCAACCGACGCAGAAGAACAGCGTGCTGCCCAGCAGCTCTCCCAAACATGGCTGAATGTAGCTCTCCAGAATGTTCTGCTCCTCCCCCTTCCCGGGATCCCGGCCAGTCAGAGCCTCTCGGGAAGTGGCGCCCACGCCGCAAAGCTCCGTCTCCTGGATGGACTCGACGCGTTTCGCCATCGGACTTCCTCAGACGCCTTCCAAAAATACAATTACATGTCACTTATACATAGCAGGTGCCCACCATGGATGAGGATGGGGGACCAGAAACAGGTGCACACAGCAGATGAGGATGGGGGACCAGAAACAGGTGAACACGGCAGAGCTGCATTCATCTTATGGTAGCCATTGAGATAAGAGAGCCCCCCATAACCTATAATGTGATGGCTGGGCCCCTATAACCTATAATGTGATGGCTGGGCCCCTATAACCTATAATGTGATGGCTGGGCCCCTATAACCTATAATGTGATGGCTGGGCCTCTTATAACCTATAATGTGATGGCTGGGCCCCATATAACCTATAATGTGATGGCTGGGCCTCTATAACCTATAATGTGATGGCTGGGCCCCTATAACCTATAATGTGATGTCTGGGCCCCTATAACCTATAATGTGATGGCTGGGCCCCTATAACCTATAATGTGATGGATGGGCCCCATATAACCTATAATGTGATGGCCGGGCCCCTATAACCTATAATGTGATGGCTGGGCCCCTCATAACCTATAATGTGATGGCTGGGCCCCTATAACCTATAATGTGATGGCTGGGCCCCTATAACCTATAATGTGATGGCTGGGTCCCTATAACCTATAATGTGATGGCTGGGCCTCTATAACCTATAATGTGATGGCTGGGCCCCTATAAACTATAATGTGATGGCTGGGTCCCTATAACCTATAATGTGATGGCTGGGCCCCTCTATAACCTATAATGTGATGCCTGGGCCCCTCTATAACCTATAATGTGATGGCTGGGCCTCTATAACCTATAATGTGATGGCTGGGCCCCTCATAACCTATAATGTGATGGCTGGGCCCCTATAACCTATAATGTGATGGCTGGGCCCCTATAACCTATAATGTGATGCCTGGGCCCCTCTATAACCTATAATGTGATGCCTGGGCCCCTCTATAACCTATAATGTGATGGCTGGGCCCCTATAACCTATAATGTGATGGCTGGGCCCCTATAACCTATAATGTGATGGCTGGGCCCCTCTATAACCTATAATGTGATGGCTGGGCCCCTATAACCTATAATGTGATGGCTGGGCCCCTATAACCTATAATGTGATGGCTGGCCCCCTATAACCTATAATGTGATGGCTGGGCCCCATATATCCTATAATGTGATGGCTGGGCCCATATAACCTATAATGTGATGGCTGGGCCCCCTATAACCTATAATGTGATGGCTGGGCCCCTATAACCTATAATGTGATGGCTGGGCCCCTATAACCTATAATGTGATGGCTGGGCCCCTATAACCTATAATGTGATGGCTGGGCCCCGGCACCCGATCCCCTGCTGTTACTCACCCGCCTCCAGCTTCCTCAGGGATATGAGCGGCTCCGGCACTCGGCTGCATTTTAAACATTCGGCTTCCAAAGTCCAGTCGGGGCCCCGAGCGGCTCAGAAGGGCCAACGCCCGAGAGACCGAGGACCAAGTGCAGGGTCACTAATGGTGTGAGGGAAGGTGCAGTAGTTTCCTGTCCCCCATCAGATGGAGCTCTGCTAGGAAAAGGTGAGTATATCTCTAATGCAGGGTCACTGATGGTGTGAGGGGGGGGTGCAGTAGTTTCCTGTCCTCCATCAGATGGAGCTCTGCTAGGAAAAGGTGAGTATCTCTCTAATGCAGGGTCACTAATGGTGTGAGGGAAGGTGCAGTAGTTTCCTGTCCCCCATCAGATGGAGCTCTTCTAGGAAAAAGTGAGTATCTCTCTAATGCAGGGTCACTGATGGTGTGAGGGGGAGGTGCAGTAGTTTCCTGTCCCCCATCAGATGGAGCTCTGCTAGGAAAAAGTGAGTATCTCTCTAATGCAGGGTCACTGATGGTGTGAGGGGGAGGTGCAGTAGTTTCCTGTCCCCCATCAGATGGAGCTCTGCTTGGAAAAGGTGAGTATCTCTGTAATGCAGGGTCACTGATGGTGTGAGGGGGAGGTGCAGTAGTTTCCTGTCCCCCATCAGATGGAGCTCTGCTAGGAAAAGGTGAGTATATCTCTAATGCAGGGTCACTGATGGTGTGAGGGGGAGGTGCAGTAGTTTCCTGTCCCCCATCAGATGGAGCTCTGCTTGGAAAAGGTGAGTATCTCTGTAATGCAGGGGGGAGGTGGGTTTAGGTAGCTGTAGGATAAGATATATGTGTTACCTGTGCAGTGCGGGGTCCGGCCAAATCTTCGGCGCAGGGGGCGGGTCTCTGGGGTTTGGCGCAGCGTCCAGCCATTGTCCTGCTGGTGGAAGGTTAGCGGGTGTCGGGGGCGGGATGCCCTCTCCATTGTTGGTGATTGCTGGAGTGCAGCGCCGCGCCCACATCGGCTTTACCATCAGGCGGCCAATCCTATGGCGCCCAGCGACAGCGCAGAGGAGCGCGTGCCTCGGGCCAGTGGGGGCGCGCATCAGGAGACGCAGGGGATGCCCCTCCTCCTCTTCTTTTATGCTGATACATTGGGTGCAGGGGATGCTCCTCCTCCTCTTCTTTTATGCTGATACATTGGGTGCAGGGGATGCCCCTCCTCCTCTTCTTTTATGCTGATACATTGGGTGCAGGGGATGCCCCTCCTCCTCTTCTTTTATGCCGATACATTGGGTGCAGGGGATGCCCCTCCTCCTCTTCTTTTATGCTGATACATTGGGTGCAGGGGATGCCTCCTCCTCTTCTTTTATGCTGATACATTGGGTGCAGGGGATGCCCCTCCTCCTCTTCTTTTATGCTGATACATTGGGTGCAGGGGATGCCCCTCCTCCTCTTCTTTTATGCTGATACATTGGGTGCAGGGGATGCCCCTCCTCCTCTTCTTTTATGCTGATACATTGGGTGCAGGGGATGCCCCTCCTCTTCTTTTATGCTGATACATTGGGTGCAGGGGATGCTCCTCCTCCTCTTCTTTTATGCTGATACATTGGGTGCAGGGGATGCCCCTCCTCTTCTTTTATGCTGATACATTGGGTGCAGGGGATGCCCCTCCTCCTCTTCTTTTATGCCGATACATTGGGTGCAGGGGATGCTCCTCCTCCTCTTCTTTTATGCCGATACATTGGGTGCAGGGGATGCCCCTCCTCCTCTTCTTTTATGCTGATACATTGGGTGCAGGGGATGCCCCTCCTCCTCTTCTTTTATGCTGATACATTGGGTGCAGGGGATGCCCCTCCTCCTCTTCTTTTATGCTGATACATTGGGTGCAGGGGGATGCCCCTCCTCCTCTTCCTTTATGCTGATACATTGGGTGCAGGGGATGCCCCTCCTCCTCTTCTTTTATGCTGATACATTGGGTGCAGGGGATGCCCCTCCTCCTCTTCTTTTATGCTGATACATTGGGTGCAGGGGATGCCCCCTCCTCCTCTTCTTTTATGCTGATACATTGGGTGCAGGGGATGCCCCTCCTCCTCTTCTTTTATGCTGATACATTGGGTGCAGGGGATGCCCCTCCTCCTCTTCTTTTATGCTGATACATTGGGTGCAGGGGATGCTCCTCCTCCTCTTCTTTTATGCTGATAAATTGGGTGCAGGGGATGCCCCTCCTCCTCTTCTTTTATGCTGATACATTGGGTGCAGGGGATGCCCCACCTCCTCTTCTTTTATGCCGATACATTGGGTGCAGGTGATGCCCCTCCTCCTCTTCTTTTATGCTGATACATTGGGTGCAGGGGATGCCCCTCCTCCTCTTCTTTTATGCTGATACATTGGGTGCAGGGGATGCCCCGCCTCCTCTTCTTTTATGCTGATACATTGGGTGCAGGGGATGCCCCTCCTCCTCTTCCTTTATGCTGATACATTGGGTGCAGGGGATGCCCCTCCTCCTCTTCCTTTATGCTGATACATTGGGTGCAGGGGATGCCTCCTCCTCCTCTTCCTTTATGCTGATACATTGGGTGCAGGGGATGCCCCTCCTCCTCTTCCTTTATGCTGATACATTGGGTGCAGGGGATGCCCCTCCTCCTCTTCTTTTATGCTGATACATTGGGTGCAGGGGATGCCTCCTCCTCCTCTTCCTTTATGCTGATACATTGGGTGCAGGGGATGCCCCTCCTCCTCTTCCTTTATGCTGATACATTGGGTGCAGGGGATGCCCCTCCTCCTCTTCTTTTATGCTGATACATTGGGTGCAGGAGATGCCCCCTCCTCCTCTTCTTTTATGCTGATACATTGGGTGCAGGCGATGCCCCTCCTCCTCTTCTTTTATGCTGATACATTGGGTGCAGGGGATGCCCCTCCTCCTCTTCTTTTATGCTGATACATTGGGTGCAGGGGATGCCCCTCCTCCTCTTCTTTTATGATGATACATTGGGTGCAGGGGATGCCCCTCCTCCTCTTCTTTTATGCTGATACATTGGGTGCAGGGGATGCCCCTCCTCCTCTTCCTTTATGCTGATACATTGGGTGCAGGGGATGCCCCCTCCTCCTCTTCTTTTATGCTGATACATTGGGTGCAGGGGATGCCCCTCCTCCTCTTCCTTTATGCTGATACATTAGGTGCAGGGGATGCCCCTCCTCCTCTTCCTTTATGCCGATACATTAGGTGCAGGGGATGCCCCTCCTCCTCTTCTTTTATGCTGATACATTGGGTGCAGGGGATGCCCCTCCTCCTCTTCTTTTATGCTGATACATTGGGTGCAGGGGATGCCCCTCCTCCTCTTCTTTTATGCTGATACATTGGGTGCAGGGGATGCCCCTCCTCCTCTTCATTTATGCCGATACATTGGGTGCAGGGGATGCCCCTCCTCCTCTTCTTTTATGCTGATACATTGGGTGCAGGGGATGCCCCTCCTCCTCTTCTTTTATGCTGATACATTGGGTGCAGGGGATGCCCCTCCTCCTCTTCTTTTATGCTGATACATTGGGTGCAGGGGATGCCCCTCCTCCTCTTCTTTTATGCCGATACATTGGGTGCAGGGGATGCCCCTCCTCATCTTCTTTTATGCTGATACATTGGGTGCAGGGGATGCCCCCTCCTCTTCTTTTATGCCGATACATTGGGTGCAGGAGATGCCCCTCCTCCTCTTCTTTTATGATGATACATTGGGTGCAGGGGATGCCCCTCCTCCTCTTCTTTTATGCTGATACATTGGGTGCAGGAGATGCCCCTCCTCCTCTTCTTTTATGCTGATACATTGGGTGCAGGGGATGCCCCTCCTCCTCTTCCTTTATGCTGATACATTGGGTGCAGGGGATGCCCCCTCCTCCTCTTCCTTTATGCTGATACATTGGGTGCAGGGGATGCCCCCTCCTCCTCTTCCTTTTATGCTGATACATTGGGTGCAGGGGATGCCCCCTCCTCCTCTTCTTTTATGCTGATACATTGGGTGCAGGGGATGCCCCTCCTCCTCTTCCTTTTATGCTGATACATTGGGTGCAGGGGATGCCCCCTCCTCCTCTTTTTTTATGCTGATACATTGGGTGCAGGGGATGCCCCCTCCTCCTCTTCTTTTATGCTGATACATTGGGTGCAGGGGATGCCCCCTCCTCCTCTTCCTTTATGCTGATACATTGGGTGCAGGGGATGCCCCTCCTCCTCTTTCTTTTATGCTGATACATTGGGTGCAGGGGATGCCCCCTCCTCCTCTTCTTTTATGCTGATACATTGGGTGCAGGGGATGCCCCTCCTCCGCTTCTTTTATGCTGATACATTGGGTGCAGGGGATGCCCCTCCTCCTCTTCTTTTATGCTGATACATTGGGTGCAGGGGATGCCCCTCCTCCTCTTCTTTTATGCTGATACATTGGATGCAGGGGATGCCCCTCCTCCTCTTCTTTTATGCCGATACATTGGGTGCAGGGGATGCCCCCTCCTCCTCTTCTTTTATGCTGATACATTGGGTGCAGGGGATGCCCCTCCTCCTCTTCTTTTATGCTGATACATTGGGTGCAGGGGATGCCTCCTCCGCCTCCTCTTCTTTTATGCTGATACATTGGGTGCAGGGGATGCCCCTCCTCCTCTTCTTTTATGCTGATACATTGGGTGCAGGGGATGCCCCTCCTCCTCTTCTTTTATGCTGATACATTGGGTGCAGGGGATGCCCCTCCTCCTCTTCTTTTATGCTGATACATTGGGTGCAGGGGATGCCCCTCCTCCTCTTCTTTTATGCTGATACATTGGGTGCAGGGGATGCCCCTCCTCCTCTTCTTTTATGCTGATACATTGGGTGCAGGGGATGCCCCTCCTCCTCTTCTTTTATGCTGATACATTGGGTGCAGGGGACGCCCCTCCTCCTCTTCCTTTATGCTGATACACTGGGTGCAGGGGATGCCCCTCCTCCTCTTCTTTTATGCTGATACATTGGGTGCAGGGGATGCCCCTCCTCCTCTTCTTTTATGCTGATACATTGGGTGCAGGCAATGCCCCTCCTCCTCTTCTTTTATGCTGATACATTGGGTGCAGGGGATGCCCCTCCTCCTCTTCTTTTATGCCGATACATTGGGTGCAGGGGATGCCCCTCCTCCTCTTCTTTTATGCTGATACATTGGGTGCAGGGGATGCCCCTCCTCCTCTTCTTTTATGCCGATACATTGGGTGCAGGGGATGCCCCTCCTCCTCTTCTTTTATGCCGATACATTGGGTGCAGGGGATGCCCCTCCTCCTCTTCTTTTATGCCGATACATTGGGTGCAGGGGATGCCCCTCCTCCTCTTCTTTTATGCCGATACATTGGGTGCAGGGGATGCCCCTCCTCCTCTTCTTTTATGCTGATACATTGGGTGCAGGGGATGCCCCTCCTCCTCTTCTTTTATGCCGATACATTGGGTGCAGGGGATGCCCCTCCTTCTCTTCTTTTATGCCGATACATTGGGTGCAGGGGATGCCCCTCCTCCTCTTCTTTTATGCTGATACATTGGGTGCAGGGGATGCCCCTCCTCCTCTTCTTTTATGCTGATACATTGGGTGCAGGGGATGCCCCCTCCTCTTCTTTTATGCTGATACATTGGGTGCAGGAGATGCCCCTCCTCCTCTTCTTTTATGCTGATACATTGGGTGCAGGGGATGCCCCTCCTCCTCTTCTTCTTTTATGCTGATACATTGGGTGCAGGGGATGCCTCCTCCTCCTCTTTTTTTATGCTGATACATTGGGTGCAGGGGATGTCCCTCCTCCTCTTCTTTTATGCTGATACATTGGGTGCAGGGGATGCCCCTCCTCCTCTTCTTCTTTTATGCTGATACATTGGGTGCAGGGGATGCCCCTCCTCCTCTTCTTCTTTTATGCTGATACATTGGGTGCAGGGGATGCCTCCTCCTCTTCTTCTTTTATGCTGATACATTGGGTGCAGGGGATGCCCCTCCTCCTCTTCTTCTTTTATGCTGATACATTGGGTGCAGGGGATGCCTCCTCCTCCTCCTCTTCTTTTATGCTGATACATTGGGTGCAGGGGATGCCTCCTCCTCTTCTTCTTTTATGCTGATACATTGGGTGCAGGGGATGCCCCTCCTCCTCTTCTTCTTTTATGCTGATACATTGGGTGCAGGGGATGCCTCCTCCTCCTCCTCTTCTTTTATGCTGATACATTGGGTGCAGGGGGATGCCCCTCCTCCTCTTCTTTTATGCTGATACATTGGGTGCAGGAGATGCCCCCTCCTCTTCTTCTTTTATGCTGATACATTGGGTGCAGGGGATGCCCCCTCCTCCTCTTCCTTTATGCTGATACATTGGGTGCAGGGGATGCCTCCTCCTCTTCTTTTATGCTGATACATTGGGTGCAGGGGATGCCTCCTCCTCCTCTTCTTTTATGCTGATACATTGGGTGCAGGAGATGCCCCCTCCTCTTCTTCTTTTATGCTGATACATTGGGTGCAGGGGATGCCTCCTTCTCCTCTTCCTTTATGTTGATACATTGGGTGCAGGGGATGCCCCTCCTCTTCTTCTTTTATGCTGATACATTGGGTGCAGGGGATGCCCCCTCCTCCTCTTCTTTTATGCTGATACATTGGGTGCAGGGGATGCCTCCTCCTCCTCTTCTTTTATGCCGATACATTGGGTGCAGGGGATGCCCCTCCTCCTCTTCTTTTATGCTGATGCATTGGGTGCAGGGGATGCCCCTCCTCTTCTTTTATGCTGATACATTGGGTGCAGGGGATGCCCCTCCTCCTCTTCTTTTATGCCGATACATTGGGTGCAGGGGATGCCCCTCCTCCTCTTCTTTTATGCCGATACATTGGGTGCAGGGGATGCCCCTCCTCCTCTTCTTTTATGCCGATACATTGGGTGCAGGGGAACGGGTCAGACTGCAAATCTATCTGACAAAGTCATGGGTGTCACTGGGGCAGCTAGAGAGCCCGGGTCATCTACTCCTGAGGTTTAGCCCATTCACTTGGTTAAAAATTGTGATGCCCCGCTGTGTGATACCCCCCAGGTCGCCCCATACACTTACCTTGTTTCCTGGTCCCACGGCGCATGTGCGAGCCGCATCCCCGCTTCCCTCTAGCAGGGCGCGCTCCCTAATGCCGAGCTCTGTGTGTAATCAGGGCCTAGGTACTGATCATTAGTATGCGCAGCATACTCTGCTGATTGGACGAGAGCTTGCGCATGTGACTGGGGAAAGGTGAGTTTTACTGGGCAACCTGGAGGGTCCCCAATTGGGGTCGGACAATATCGTAGGTTTGGTTCCACTTTAAAGTGCTCCTCTGCCAAGAATTAAAGCCTGTGCCCAGTGTAGTCTCCTGCCAGGCTCAGCCTTAGTTACGTCTTTTAAAGTGGACCAAAATCTACAGAGATCAACCCGATCAGGTCTCCCCATACACTTATCTTGTTTCCCAGTGCAACGGCGCATGTGCGCATCCCCGCTATCCCACTAGCAGGGCGGGTGCCCACGTCGGCCATTCACAAATGTTCCCTGTTAGAGGGAAGCGGGGATGCGACCGCCAGCGCGCAATGAGCTGTTGAGCTTAGACGCCCATTGCTCAGCGGCTCCGAGCGCGCTGATTGGAGGAGCGGCCGCGCATATTCCGAAGGACCGCGGGGAATTGCACTAGACCCTATTCAATCTGTAGAGGTGCCGCTCCCAATGCTGCAAAAGAGCTCAAACCTAGAATGCATGTAGGGAGGCAACGCAAATTGATCAAAAATATATAGATTTTATAGTGATCCGGATCATAGGCAGGATTTGCACATGTTTAGTACTTTATAAAATACATTTTTATTAATGACATATTTACAATCACTACATACAATACACTCAACATGTTAAAATCCCTTAAAAAACACATAAATGGGACAATAACACACAGGACAAACCAACATAAAGGTGTGTAGGCGATGGGGAGAGTCTCACCACACTAATAATATCAAATGCCTAAATATATATGTGCTAAAATCATTCAACATAGTGTTCCAACAGTGCAACTGAGCATGTGCCAATCCTGCCTATGATCCGGATCACTATAAAATCTATATATTTATAAAGTGCTAAACATATGCAAATCCTGCCTATGATCCGGATCGCTATAAAATCTATATATTTATAAAGTACTAAACATGTGCAAATCCTGCCTATGATCCGGATCACTATAAAATCTATATATTTATAAAGTACTAAACATGTGCAAATCCTGCCTATGATCCGGATCACTATAAAATCTATATATTTATAAAGTATAAACATGTGCAAATCCTGCCTATGATCCGGATCACTATAAAATCTATATATTTATAAAGTATAAACATGTGCAAATCCTGCCTATGATCCGCATCACTATAAAATCTATATATTTATAAAGTATTAAACATGTGCAAATCCTGCCTATGATCCGGATCAATATAAAATCTATATATTTATAAAGTACTAAACATGAGCAAATCCTGCCTATGATCCGGATCACTATAAAATCTCTCTCTCTCTCTCTATATATATATATATATTACTAAACATATGCAAATCCTATATAATCTATACATTTATAAAGTGCAAGTGCTACTAGTCAAACAATCAAGAATTAATATTCCCAACCATAACAACTCATAAACATATCAATCTACTCTACTCACCAATGAAAATATAAATAAGAAAATAACAGAAATAAAGCCAAGGTATCATGAAAATAACGTGTGAAGTCTCCCCACCGCCTACCTCACCAGGAGCCACGCGTTCCGTGGGCGCATCACCCACTTCATCAGGGTGGGGGATAGGGCAAATAGGACCGCGGGGAGGCGAATTGGCTGCAGCCTGTCCCATGATCCTCTCCTTCACACATTGGGGCATCCCAGATCGGGGTGCCCCGGGGGTCCACTTTAAATGAAGAGATGTCAGCGAATCCAAGCACGCTGATTGGACGAGCATGCGCCATAGGAGCGCGGTGAGGCGAGTTTTATTAGGGGATCTGGGGGGTTTCACGCAGCAGGGCATCCCCGATTGGGGTGCCCCAGGGGCAAGAACCCGAAACCCAAGATAGTCAAAATCCTGGGTTTTGGCCCACTTTAAGGGTTAACTGGAATTAGAATATCTCCCGAAAAAATGGAGGATACATGTTGTTTGTCTTTCCTGGCGCAATAAGCAGTTTACGCTTCTCCTGTGCACTTGCCATTGGCTCGCATGCGGAATAGTTCGTGCACCGACCATGATTCGACACTTATGTGCACGAGCACAGTAAATGAACTACATTTCCCGGCATGCACCGGCGTGTGGCGCATGCGCAGAGCTGCCGCTGGGTGTGAGGCTGCAGAGCTCCCTCTGGTGTTGCCCGGCGTGTGGCGCATGCGCAGGGTGCTGGGTGTGAGGCTGCAGAGCTCCCTCTGGTGTTGCCCGGCGTGTGGCGCATGCGCAGAGGCTGCAGCGCTCCCTCTGGTGTTGCCCGGCGTGTGGCGCATGCGCAGAGCTGGCGGTGAGGCTGCAGAGCGCCCCCTGGTGTTCAGGCCGGGTAATGTGAGCGCCGCAGATGATTGGAGATCTGGGGGGGGATCGGTGCCGGGATCTGCTGCGTTACGATCGGTGCCGGGTGCGGGGGCATCACCCATGGGTGCACCCCGCCACTGCCCGGCTCAGCCCCCCCTATAACCTGGGGCACTGGCACCGGGGGATCCGTCCCCTCATCTATTGATGTGCCTGCAGCGCGATTCCCGTCCCCCATCTGCACAGCATCCGACTGACTGAGCCGACATGAAGAAGCAATTCAACCGCATGAGGCAACTCGCCAACCAGACTGTGGGAAGGTGAGAAACCCCATTCATCCATCCGCCATTGTGCTCACCTGGGCCTGGCACCCCCCTAATACCCCCATCATCCCCCCTCCAATACCCCCATCACCCCCCTAATGCCCCCATCACCCCTAGGGGGCAGTGTGACAGCAGCATCAGCATCCCTCTATATGGGGGGGGGGGGGGGCTGGGTGTGGAGCTACGATTGTACTCACCTGGGCCTGGCACTGCAAGGGTTACACCCCCCTAATACCCCCATCACCCCCCCCAATACCCCCATCACCCCCCCAATACCCCCATCACCCCCAGGGGGCAGTGTGACGGCAGCATCAGCATCCCTCTATATGGGGGGGGGGGGCTGGGTGTGGAGCCATCATTGTCATACTGCAGCCTCCACTAACTGACACTGTATATATGTGTGTGTCATATATATATATATATATATATATATATATATATATATATATATACATATATATATATATGTGTGATATACTGCAGCCTTCACTAACTGACACCCAGGAGGAGACACTGTGTGTGTATATATATATATATATATATATACTGCAGCCTCCACTAACTGACACCCAGGAGGGGACACTGTATATGTATGTGTGTGTGTATATATATATATATATATATATTATGTGATATACTGCGGCCTCCACTAACTGACACCCAGGAGGAGACAGAGTGTGTGTGAGTGTGTGTGTGTGTGTATATATATATATATATATATATGCACAGTGTGTATCTATGTGTGTATATGTGCCTGTATTGATATATTTCTGTGTGTATATATATATATATATAGTGTATGTTTGTGTATATATAATATATATGTACAGTATGTATCTGTGTGTATATGTGTATGTATATATGGGTGTGTGTGTATATATATGTGTGTGTGTGTGTCCCACCTCCTAGGGCCCTCCATCCGTCCCTCCCTCTGTCGCCGCCATCTGATACCCCCCCCTTCTAGCGTCTTCCATCTGTCTGTCCATACATCTGCTCGTCCTGCCGCGCTGACCGCTGTCCTGATGCCGCCAGCCGTTCACGTCCGTCCCAATATTTCTGTCCGCCGCCCTCTACAACTTCTGTGCCACAGCCAATGCCCGAGCTGCCCCCTGTGCCCACCCAGATATTCATCGGGCTGATATCTCCATATTAGGTGGTGCTTCATCTATTCCATAGCACTATATAATCTGTATCTCGATTAATTGGCCTAATATCTAATCTAACCTAATTAGTGGATTAAGTTATTAATCTCCATCTATTAATTTCACCAATTCATCTGCGTCTATAACCTAGTTACCGGATTTATTGTAATATTTTCAACATCTGACCCCTATTACCGTATTCATCCATCACTATCCCACCTATTTATCTGATTAATCGAGCTAATATCCTTATCTAACCTGCTAATTGGTCAGATATCTCATCTTTTGTAGTGACCCCATTCATCCATTCCAGAAGCTCCGCCTGACCTATTTACCCAATGAACCGGCGTAATAACTCATCCAACCATGTTACCGGATTAAGTTATTAATCTCCATCTATTTATTTCACCGATTCATCGCTCCAATATCTCCATCTAACTGAGTCATCCGATTAATTGGCATCTTATTTATTAGAAATCTCATTCATCCAGTATCCTAATATCTAATCTTGATCCCCGATTAATTGACCCAATATTGCCATCTAATCTGATTAACCCATTTATCGATTTATTTCGATTATTTATTTCGATTTCGATTATCGATTATTTATCATTTCTCATCTATTCTAGTTCCTCAATTCATAGCTCTAATAGAATCATAGAAATACGATTAATTGGCCTAATATCTCCAGTTTACTTAGTAATCTAATCTAATTACCCATAAATTGTTCTTATGTCACTATAAAGTTTAGCTACCCCATTAATTTCATAGTGACAAATTAAATCCCTATCTATCTATCTATCTATCTATCTATCTATCTATCTATCTATCCCATATCTATCTATCTATCTATCTATCTATCTATCTATCTATCTATCTATCTCATATCTATCTATCTATCTATCTATCTATCTATCTATCTATCTATCCCATATCTATCTATCTATCTATCTATCTATCTATCTATCTATCTATCTCATATCTATCTATCTCATATCTATCTATCTATCTATCTATCTATCTATCTATCTATCTATCTATCCCATATCTATCTATCTATCTATCTATCTATCTATCTATCTATCTATCTATCCCATATCTATCTATCTATCTATCTATCTATCTATCTATCTATCTATCTATCCCATATCTATCTATCTATCTATCTATCTATCTATCTATCTATCTATCCCATATCTATCTATCTATCTATCCCATATCTATCTATCTATCTATCTATCTATCTATCTATCTATCTATCCCATATCTATCTATCTATCTATCTATCTATCTATCTATCTATCTATCTATCTATCCCATATCTATCTATCTATCTATCTATCTATCTATCTCATATCTATCTATCTATCTATCTCATATCTATCTATCTATCTATCTATCTATCTATCTATCTATCTATCTATCCCATATCTATCTATCTATCTATCTATCTATCTATCCCATATCTATCTATCTATCTATCTATCTATCTATCTATCTATCCCATATCTATCTATCTATCTATCTATCTATCTATCTATCTATCTCATATCTATCTATCTATCTATCTATCCCATATCTATCTATCTATCTATCTATCTATCTATCTATCCCATATCTATCTATCTATCTATCTATCTATCTATCTATCCCATATCTATCTATCTATCTATCTATCTATCTATCTATCTATCTATCCCATATCTATCTATCTATCTATCTATCAATCCCATATCTATCTATCTATCTATCTATCTATCTATCTATCTATCTATCTATCCCATATCTATCTATCTATCTATCTATCTATCAATCCCATATCTATCTATCTATCTATCTATCTATCAATCCCATATCTATCTATCTATCTATCTATCTATCAATCCCATATCTATCTATCTATCTATCTATCTATCTATCTATCTATCCCATATCTATCTATCTATCTATCTATCTATCCCATATCTATCTATCTATCTATCTATCAATCCCATATCTATCTATCTATCTAATATCTATCTATATATCTATCTATCTATCTATCTATCTATCTCATATCTATCTATCTAATATCTATCTATATATCTATCTATCAATCCCATATTTCGATTATTTATTTCGATTTCGATTATCGATTATTTATCATTTCTCATCTATTCTAGTTCCTCAATTCATAGCTCTAATAGAATCATAGAAATACGATTAATTGGCCTAATATCTCCAGTTTACTTAGTAATCTAATCTAATTACCCATAAATTGTTCTTATGTCACTATAAAGTTTAGCTACCCCATTAATTTCATAGTGACAAATTAAATCCCTATCTATCTATCTATCTATCTATCTATCTATCTATCTATCTATCCCATATCTATCTATCTATCTATCTATCTATCTATCTATCTATCTCATATCTATCTATCTATCTATCTATCTATCTATCTATCTATCCCATATCTATCTATCTATCTATCTATCTATCTATCTATCTATCTATCTATCTCATATCTATCTATCTCATATCTATCTATCTATCTATCTATCTATCTATCTATCTATCTATCCCATATCTATCTATCTATCTATCTATCTATCTATCTATCTATCTATCTATCTATCCCATATCTATCTATCTATCTATCTATCTATCTATCCCATATCTATCTATCTATCTATCTATCTATCTATCTATCTATCCCATATCTATCTATCTATCTATCCCATATCTATCTATCTATCTATCTATCTATCTATCTATCTATCTATCCCATATCTATCTAT